>JAJJMB010005785.1:525892-550364 GCA_023531105.1 Papaver atlanticum | reverse complement strand
CTTGGAATGTTTCGTTATGATTATTTCAATAACTTGAAAATTGCTTTGATGCTAATAGTGTGTGAAAACGGCTATTGTCATCCTCTAAGAATGTTTCAATGGTTGAAATAGAGTTTAGAATACTTAACCAACATTGGATTATAAACATGTTATGCATTCTTGCATATATGTGATCCATGTCTGGGAACCATAGTATCCATACCCGTATACGTACCTGTTAGTTGTAGAATTCTGGGAGCCTAAGTACACATACCAGTACGCGTACTGGCGAAGGGTTTGGGTCTGGGAATTTCTGCTGTGTTTGGAAGTAAGCGTACCCATTCGCATACCGGCGAACCCAAACTCAGACCAGCTACTTTAAGTATGCGTACCCGTTTGCATACTTGAGTGGTTAAAGTTCTAAAATCAGTTTGTTCATGAACTAATATATTTTTATAATAAGGAATGCATTCTAAGCAAACTGTGGCTATAATGTTCATGAATTGATTCGAGTGAATCAAACCGATTTTGCTTCAATTGTGTTCTTGTATACTTCTATGAGAATATAACAATTGAACAACTCTATAACTAGTTTCATTTGAGTCATTTCAACTAGTTGTGGTTAAGATGAATAAGGTTGATAAAAGAGTGTTCATATAGCTAACTTCGATTAACTACTGTTGAGCCAACCTAGTATACACGTTTAGGTACGGTTACTTAAACCTAAATGAAGGTACATTTCATTTGTGTATAACAAGCTAAGTTCGATCTAACGGTTGAAAGATATTAGCTTGTATCTAATCAGGTTTTCATCTAACGGTGAATATTGAATGCTTTGTTACCAAGGTAATTTAGATTGCAAACCCTGATTTGAAAACTATATAAAGGAGAACTCTAGCAACTGGGAAACCTAATCCCCACACCTTCTGTGCGATGCTAGTTGCGACTAGAGTCGATTCTCCTTTAACCTTAGGTTTTTCACGAAACCCTGAAGGTTAACGACTTAAAGACTTCATTGGGATTGTGAAGCCAGACCCAACTATTTTCTTTGTAGTTGCGTGTTCTGATCTTACTTGTTCTATCGTGATTGAGTATTATCTTTGCTAAGATTTGCTTGAGATTTATCTCCGATTGGTAAGATTAAAAGTAGTCACAAACATCTTCGTCTCATCGTTTGTGATTCCACAATATCTTGTGTCGCTTCCATACGATTAAGATTATTGTGAGGTGATTGATAATACAAGACTGTTCTTCGAGAATATAAGTCTGGTTTACCAATTGGTTCCTGTGCACCTTGATTTATCAAAAGACGGAACAAAACTTGTAGGTATTTCTGTGGAGACATGTTTATCTATTCCAATAGACTTTTCTGTGTGAGACAAATTTGTTTATCAAGTCTTCGACTTTAGGTCGTAGCAACTCTTAGTTGTGGGTGAGATCAGTTAAGGGAATCAAGTGCGTAGAATCCTTCTGGGGTTCAGAGACGTAAGGAGCGCAACTGTATCTTGATCAGTGTGAGATTGATTAGTGCTCAACTACATTCCAGTCTGAAGTTCATTGGTAGTAGGCTAGTGTCTGTATAGCGGCTTAATACAATATGGTGTTAAAAGATGGACTAGGTCCCGAGGTTTTTCTTCATTTGCGGTTTCTGATAAGCACGTAAGTGTGACGCATTTTCACCCATAACTACATTATCTAGGACTCATTTTATTTCTAATAAAGTTGTTTTAAGTCTTTTCTTGGGATAAGCTCTTGCGGTAAAATTGGCTCGAAAAGTGGTGTTTTACACCCTAGGATAGAGTACTAAAGACACCCCAGAAATGCACCGGAAGCACCCCAGAAATACACCGGAGGAACCCCGAAAAAGTGTTGAAAACACCCAAAAAATGGTCTAAAGGCACCCAAGGGACATTTGTTATTCGGACTCTCAGTTTGGATAAGGGGCACCTCAGTTGGGCACCTGCTATTCGCACCCCCAGTTTGGTTAGGGGGACACCCTTCTTCTTCACGAATAGAGAAAATTTTGGTGGGAATTCTGGGTTCAAATTTCCAGTTCCTGCGTACATTGTGTTTTGATATTTTGAGGAAGATTTAGTCAGATTTTCATCTTGCTTCGGATATGTACCAGCCTGTTAGATCACAACAGGGGTGGTAAGTGCATTCATTTCGATTAAATCACAGAATCTCATCAAACAGGGGAAGATTTTTATCTCGGGTTCATTGTGAACTGGAATTGGAAAGTTTGTTGATCAAAGAGGGAGGATATCTTCTCTGCTAGAGTTTTTGCTTTATCTTGGAAGGAATAACAGCTCAGAGACGCATGCAGAGAAAGAAATAGGAAATTATTCCCGAGAATAATTTTCCTTTACTGTGAAGATTTTCAGGAGTAATTGGAAAGATTTGGAGGTGTTTCTGGGTTATAAATAGCTTCTGAGATGTATAGGAAGGAGGAAGGAGAGTTGGGAGCAGTTAGGAAGAACCAGAGAGTCGAGAAATCAAGTGGCAGAAAAACTCCATTTTCGGCTGCTGTGAAGAACACGAAGAACATAAGACGCACGCCGAACCGTCGTTTTCCAACAGTGACAACGACAATTGCTTGTGGGTCGTATTGCTACAGTGACAACAACACTTCATTTTTATCGTTCTCTGTAACAACTCGGTTTGTAACAAATAAAACTGTTACAAACCCGGTTTTATTGTTTTTCTTCCATTTCATTATTGTGAACACCATTTTTGATCAATAAAGATGAATTTTTAGCGTGTTTCCATGATGATGAGCTAATTCTCGCGTAACCAAGGCACGGAGGAAGCTATTGATGCATGAATAATTGGTAACTATTCTATTTTTCTCTAATTTGTATTTTATAATTCACTCAATTACTACTTTGTAGAATTTTAATTGTTTGCATAATTTTTCCTAATTAGTTGTGATTCAATTAGATAGGTCATACTTTGGTTAGATAATCTATGCTTAAGGGATACAATTAATGTTTGAGAATATGCTTGATCATTTGTGAATTAAGAAAAAGAGATTTTAAAAATAATTAGAGTTTTGGAATTTTTACCATCATTCATTCATGTGTAATAGTGGAATCTAGTGTCTTGGTTATTTTCAATCTTGAAATCGAATTTGGAATTAAATTTTCTCTATTTTTAGTTTAAATAAGTCTAAAATCAATTGCTTTCACAAGTCTTACGAACCTATTACTACAACAAAGTTGAAATCACATCAGTTTCCTCGTTAAAAAAACTTATGGTGTCTGTGTTATTTCTTTTCCACATTATATTTTGTTATATAATAAAAATATCACAAGTTCTGCGTAAGTTCAATCAATTGTGAATCCAACCTTTGGTTGTTGATTATATTGATTGACACTTGAATATTGGTCTTTGGTACCGTTCAAGTTGTTTCACATAATAATCAGGCTCGCGGATTTCTATCTGTTTGATTTGCTGATTACATTGTGAAACAGAGATATAAAACTCTTTTATATACTTTTTATAGATTGAGTCTGACTTTCTAGTTGATTCTCTTGAAAGTATATTAGAGTTTGTCTATTCAGATTGCCGAACGAAATATTGGGTGTGGTTGTCGTACCCCTGCTTTTTCAATCACCCATTCCAAAGAAAAGTTAACCTTGCACTCCCTCTGAATTCAGGCCTATTGGACTTTGTAATACTTCTTACAAAATTATCTCAAAATTTTTGGTAAGAAGGATGGAACCACTCATAGAAAGAATTATTTCACCTTATCAAGCTGCTTATGTGTCAGGAAGGCTCATTAATGATAATACCATTATAGCTCATGAACTAATTCATTCAATGAAGAGAAAAGAAGGATAAGGAGGCTGGCTAGCACTCAAGCTTGACATGTCCAAGGATTTTGATAGATTAGAATGGTCTTTTCTTATTAAAATTCTCACAAATTTTGGATTTTCTGAAGAATGGCGTCAATTAATTCACCAATGCATTAGCACTACTTCCTTTTCAGTCATGCTCAATGGTTCTCCATGTACATAATTTTATCCTACTAGAGGCATAAGACAAGGGGATCCTCTTTCCCCTTATCTCTTCATTCTAACTATGGAGTAGTTATCAAGAACAATGGTTGCTGCTCATCGCTCTAAAAGCATCAAGGGTATCACTGTAGTTAGAGGTGCTCCGCCTATTAATCATCTACTCTTTGCAGATGATTGTCTCATTTTTACTCTTGCAAATTTAACCAGTGTGAATAATCTCCTACAAGTTCTGCAGGATTTTAGCTCTCAATCTGGTCAAGTCACTAGTTTTGACAAGTCCTCGGTTTATTTTAGTAACAATTTAGATCCTAGTATCTGCAACACCTTAAGTCAAATATTAGGTGTTAAACAAATGGATAAAGATGAGAAGTATTTGGGCTCTCCTATTATTATAGGAAAAGCTAAAGTGAAAGCCTTTGAAGATATTCAGATTGCTTTTGAGAGAAGGTTAGGAAACTGGCAGGGAACTACTATGCATCAGGAAGGAAGAACTACTATAGTGAAAGAAGTTCTAAACACTATACCAACTTATCAAATGAGTACTTTTAAGATGCCAAAAAAGCTGCTTAGGAAACTTGATACAATTCAATGGAAGTTATGGTGGGGTTTCAAAACTAACAGAGGTATTAATTTAGTTGCATGGCAGAATATGTGCTTATCTAAAGACCTAGGAGGTCTTGCTTTCAGAGATCTTGAGATGTTAAATCATGCATTACTCACAAAGCTTGCATGGAGAATTTATCATCAACAAGATCAGTTACTAGGGAAGATTCTTAAAGATAAATATTTCAAGAAAGAGGAATTTATGCACTTAAATGGTGAAAGGAGTAATTATTCATGGATTTTGAAAGGCATTGAGCTAGGTTTATCCTTACTTCAACAGAACTATTGTGGAGGTTAATAATGGTTAAGGGCGCTAAAATTTGGATTGACAGATGGATTATTGGATTGGAAGGTGTTGTTGCTCCACTCCATGATTCTCATTCTCAATATGTTTTTGTTAGTGAGTTAATTATCCCAGACACAAACAGTTGGAATGTTCCCCTCCTCAACATCTTATTCATACCAGACACAGTGGAGAAAATTAAAAGAATGCAACTTTCTCAAGATGAAGATGATGTTATCAAATGGATCCCTATAAAAGATGGGTCTTTTACAGTTAAAAGTGCTTATAACAAACTTATGGAAGTTAAAGTTCAACATCAAGTTGCTGTCAGTAACGTTCCAAAGTTGGTTTGGAAATCGTTATGGAAGATGAAACTTCTACATCGTGTCAAGATTTTCATATGGAAGTGTCTGAAGAACATTGTGCCTACAAGATTTAGATTATCACAAGCCGTGCAGAACATAGAAACTCACAATGGAATTTGTAATCATGAAGATGAAACTCTCTACCATCTGTTAATTAACTGCAGCCATGCAAAGGCAGTTTGGAGGTCTCTCAGCATTAATATTGGTCAAATTATCAATAATTGCCAAAGAGTGTGAGAATGGATTATATCATGGTTTATGGATGTTCAAAATACTATAGAATCAGAGCTTAATAGTTGGAGAACTCTATTAATGGTTGGATGCTGGATTATATGGAAAGAAAGATGCGACTGCATCTTCCAGGATAAAACTCTTAACCCTATGAATATTGTTTTTAGAATTCATTACCAACTGCTTAGTTTTAACACGTCTGTGCATGATAGTGTAACTTCTGAGGTCACTCTCAGTTTAGATTCTTCATCTCTGTATGTGCATCCCTATGATAATACCAATATTGTAACTATACATGTCATTGATGCATTTAAAATATTAGTAGATGCTTCCTTTGATCATGTTACTAATGACTGTGGTTCTGGTATTGTCTTATACAATACAGTAGGAAAACGTACAGGGTTCAAAAGAACATATGCAAATGGAGTGATTGATGCTGAAACTGGAGAATGTGGAGCAATGTTGGAGGGATTACAATGGGCTTAAACTACGGAGCTGGATAAGATTCACATTGCTGCTAATGCTGAAGTTGTTGTTAACTCCATTACTAACAACACTATGCTCGTTAGTTGGGAAGATAGGAAATTTATTAGAGATATAAAACATCTGTTAGCTTGTTTTGGTTTTGCTAAAATTAGTTTTTTGAGGAGAAATGGTAATCATATAGCTGATTCCATTTCAAAAAGAGTGAGGAAAGACAAATTAGTTATTGAAGATTTTAGTAATGATTCTTCTCAGATTGATACATTGTTATGCAGGTATATTGAACCTGTCATCTCTTAATTATAAATAAAATTCCTCTTGTTATCAAAAAAAATAAAAAAATAAAAAAATTCTTTCTAGTTACTAATGGGCTAATCCAATATTTTTTTGATGGGCTATACATATTTTTCTTAACAGTTGTAGTGGCTCCAATAACCACCCCTAGGCCGACTCCAACTGAAGTACTAATGAGATATTCGCATTAGTAAAATGTACTAATGAGATACGTCGGCCATACAAATACTATTTTGAAGTATTCGCGTTGCATGGTAGCTATACCAAGCAGCCATACGCGTCGCCTGCTGCCTGCTCTCCAAAAAAAAAACTATAATATTCCTCCAAACCCGTCGATAATGAACTTATAATACTTGGCCAATTTTATGAACTAATATTGACATTTTACTCGCCAGTATTGATAGCATGAATCCCAAATCCATTGAACAAGGAATCTTAATACATTATTGCTGCATATAAAAAGGAAAACAAATACATATTGATACTCATGATAATACAAACAAACTCAAAATATAGAATACATCAACGCAAACTACTCATACGACGTCGATTCTGTCTCTTATTCAGATCTCAACTTCTATCTGTCTTCAAGACTCCAAATCTGGCTATTACTAATTGATAAAAGCACAATGCTTTCTGATTTCACCATTATTACCAGTGAGAATTTCAATAGCATTCATTTTCTCCATAGATTTAGCAAAATCCTTGAAGAAAGTTGGTCCTCTTTTCGTTGCTTGACTTTTGACGTAAGCCTTAGTTACTGCATCATTGAGTAGAGCCGAGTCCGATTCAAACAATCCCCTTCTCTTAGTGACAACCGAATAGTAACTAGAGTCAAATGTTTTGAAACTCCCTGGATCCATCTCAGCTGTCTGAACTGCATCGTTTGGCTTGCATTTGCTCTTCAATCTCGTAACATACTCGGTGTCCAATGTTGGGTCTGAATCTCCTTTACCGGTGAAATTGTATAGCCTGTTTGTAAACGTTGAGCAAAAGGAAACACCAATTGTGTGCGCACCTGTAAATACATATGCATATGCAAGATAAAATGATTAATTTTCTGAATTCAGTTAAATCTTTCTTGGCTGATACAAAAGTAAACGAATGCATTGTTTAGTGTCCGGTTTACATATAAATCTACAAATATGAATGTATACCTGATAGGACTGCAAGGTCTATTGAACTCAAACCCTTTGATGCAAATGCAGCCTTCAATGAGCTGATGTTGGCGCTTCCTGGGGGCAGATTTGCCAAAGCATCTGCTGCAGTCGATACTCTTCCGTCTCTTCTACCTGTAGGTACCTTCCAGTATGGTCCCCTAATCTGAAAAATCAATCCAAAATTTCATATTTTTTTCTTCATATTTTTATTGATTATAGTTTGTTTAATAGTGAAGTAATAATCAATTAATAGCTAGAGTAACCGTGGCTACTGCATCTCTAGCTGCCAATAACAGAATGTCTGCACATGAAACAACTCCGGGGCACATTTGTTCTACTGCAGCCTTTGCAGCATCAATTACACCGAACCCGATAACCGATAGATTAGGAGGTGCAGATTTCTCGGCTTGGTTGCTGCTTGTAGAATTTATTAGAATTGAACCATCGCAGCCCTGCAGTATATATAGAGATGTATGCATTGATTTCAGTATATATACTTGCTAATTAACTCACAAGTAACCAGGAAAGCAAGTATACGCTAATATTTTGTATTGAACGACTCCATAAATAATATATATACCTTGACGAAACAATCATGGAAATTCATCCTCAATAACGCAGCGGCGAGAGTAGGATTTTGAGAGACGAATGAAGCAGTCGTCTTACGAACTATGGTTTCTGCATTAGGACATGTCTTTTTGTAGAATCCCAGTTTTAGACCTTGAGCATTAGTTGCGTCAAAGGCAACAAGAACAAGAACTAATATTGAGAGAAACCTTAGAGTAGATATGATTAATTGATGCTTAATTAAAACTTTCAACTAAGCAATGAAAAGGGAAATGGTTGTAGTGAAGATGATCTCCCTCGAACATGTTTATATAGATACTGAGACCTTAATTGTATATCGTTAATTAAATGTAACCTCGTCTTCTAGTTGTGCCATAATGCTAAAGGCTGCTATTACGTGTTCTCTGGCTAATTAAGCAATTATCTTTAGCTGGTACTGAATTTTAAATAATCAACCAATTATTAGTGGTTTAATGACATGATGCAATTAAACTACCATACTAACACCAAAAATGGTTGATTTAATAAGTTAAGTTTTTGTGATTGATTTTGTTTGCATTAACACATATTAGATGCTGCTACGTGAACTCTTCAGTTGCACCAACTTGTAATAACCTGCTACTTTGGCGCTTTATGTGATGGTTGTTGCGTCCATAAAGAGTATGTATAATCGGCCTAAATGTGTATCATCGTCAATCGAAGCACAAGCTGTTTTTCAGATACAATTTCAACAGAAAATACCCACAATAAATATGCGCAAATGCATTCCTTCTATGAGCGATATATATGATCAAAAGACGATCAGATTGCTTCAAGAATAGGATTGTGGTCCTAATCGTGTCCATTCGAGTCTGGTGTATACTATAGAGCTATAAATTAAATCATTTTTATCAGGAAAGCTAAAATTTATTATGAAAGCTAAAATGGACGGGAAAATTGACTTTTGGTCAAACGCAGTTGATCTAAGATAATATGGGTGGGGATATATATATATATATATATATATATATATTTTTTTTTTTTTGATAAACAAGTAACCTTTTCATTAATGAGATTTCAAGGTTACAATGAGTTGAAGATCGAAAATAAGAGAATACAAAGTAACAAGAACATACCGTAAGAGTACAATACCGAGAAATCCGACAAGAGAAAGAGAAGGGTTACCGGAGTAAGACAAATACAAGTATGAATAAGATCCGATTAAATCGGAAGAATGATGGTTTTTCTCGGAATTAAATTCCAACCATTTAGTTTGTTTTTCTTCTTTAGAAAGAAATGCTTCAAAAGTAGGAGTGATTTGCTCAAATCTCTTATAACTAGTGATGAAGCTTCCGTCGTCAAAAAGACCACCTATGGAGATTCCGTCGTCGGAGACAACCAAGATGAAAATTTCGTCGTTAGAGAGCATGAAGGGCATCACTATTGATCTTAAAACCCAACCCAATAACCAAGAATCGCCATTAAAGAGAAGATAAACCTCAAAAGAGTAGATAAAACCACCAAAATGGTGTAGATAAGTAGAAAACATAATAAAAAACCAAACTAATCTACTAACTAACCTAGAAAGGAAGGAAAAATGAAGAAATCTGCTCAGATCTAGTCCAAAAATGGACTAGATCTGAGCAGAGAAGGGTTGTTTTTGATGGTTTTGTTGGAGAAGAAGGAGTGAGAGAGAGGAGAGAGAAATTCTATGGTTTTGTTGGGATATAATGTTTTAGTATTCACAAGTTTTGCATCAGACGTTTATACGATCAAAATGTTGGAAAGTAGGTTACCAGAGGATGAAAATAAATAATAGAAAAGAATTTTGTAAAACTGAATTTCAAAGCCTTGCGATTCTTTTTAGCAGATATTTCGACCCTTTCCAAATAATTGGCGAGTACAATTGGTCAATGAAATAATGCTTTCAGGATACGATGAAGCCTTAACAACGTTGTTGGATTCAAGAGTTATATTCCCTTGACCCAACCAAGAACACACAGTATGAGATTCTGATGATGCTTAGAGAGAAAAGAAAACAGAGATTTTGATGTGTAGTAACGGGAAGAATCCTTCGCAATTTAGAGAGGGTTTCATGCCTATTAGAAATGTCTTTTTCATTTCCAATATACACTTTCAAAAGTCATCATCCATTAATGGGAAGAGTCGTGTCTGTAGAAATTTCTTGAAAACCGAATTAGGTTTTGAATTTCAAAACCAGAAAAAATTTCTCCGAGACGCTGTCTCGCACTCTGCTAAGGGGCGCTGTTCCCTAAACCACACAACCTGACCTGTCAGATCAAACACAGCCGTTGCGGCAAACATTTATGAAAATATCCAACACAAAAATCCATTATAAATAAAAGTTACTTATTTTTTCTTTTTTTCGATGGGCAAATATAAAAATTGCTCAATGCTTCAATTTCTTTTTATTTTACTCAATTTCTCATAAATAAAATAACATGGTATTCGCAATCGAATACCACGTGAACATTACCTTATCATCCATCGTCAAAATTTAATTATTTCTTTTGAAAGGATCGCTAAGTTCAGTGTTAATGGTGGAAAAAAATCACAACATATTGCATGATCACTAGTGTAACATGTACAATTTTCGTGCTTACCCGTTCAAGGCATGTCGGCTAAGAATTGAAATAACACTACTACGATGCAATCACGCAAATGGAGTGTTGGCATACAATTGTTTATCTTTTTGGAGACATAAAGAAATCCAAGAAGGAAAGTGATCCCTCTATTCTTCCTCACTAGAAAGATTTCTAGCATATTTTGCTAGAGAATCTGCAACATGATTTGCATCTCTATGCACATAAGTGCAAAGCCAATCCTCAAATTCAATTTATAATTCTAAACAATCCAAATAATGTTTCTGGTTGTCCACTTTATTGAATCCAAACTACCATTAATAGCTCTAATAACATTAAAGCAGTCTCCTTCTAAGTGAAGCTTTCTGACTCCTTTCCTTTGTGCCCAAATTATCGCCTCCATGAGTGCGAAAGCTTCGGCTTGTTCCGGGTCTACAGCTTTTGAGTGCCAGCATCTACCTCCCTTACAGTCACCTGTAAAATCACGCATTATAAGTCCTATTCCAACATCCTTAGTTAACTCTATAAATGAAGCATCAAAGTTAACTTTAACAAAATTATTTTCAAGATTTTTCCATTTCTTGGCATTCTCATTTGAATCTGTAACAATCTCATTGTGGTTAATGTTTATTCTGAACCAAGTGGAATAATCTGTCTGGATATTATGAGCAACTTGTGAGTGTGTCAACCGAACATTATCAAAAACTTTTTTACACCTGGATTTCCAAATGTGCCATAAAACAAACCCATACCAATCTAACATGGATGCATTAATATGTTGAGAAGTACTTACTTTGAACATATTTGGAATCCATTCCTGCACATTTACATTTGCAATGAAGAAAATCAACATTAACAGCAGGCCAAACAGCTTTGGAAAATTCACAGTCAATGAATAAGTGTTGCATTGATTCATCAAATTTGTTACAGTGAGGGCATTGTGTGCTAAAGTTATGACAAAATCTAGCCAGCCTATCATTAGTGGGTACACAATCACTAATACATTTCCACAGAAAATGTAGAATAGATTGTGGAAGTTTTGTTTTCCAAAACACCTTCCAGTTCACTAAAGTATTAGGAATGAAACCATTCTCAGCATTGGTATCATTCAAGATTGCTTTGTAAGCACTTTTAACACTAAACTCTCCATTTAAGCTAGGTTGCCATCTAATATGGTCACTGCCATGTATAGGAATCCTAATATTTGTTATCCTATTAACAATGTCCTCATCAAAAAGACTGTGAAGCATATCAACATTCCAAGTTTTATTGTCACTATCTATCAGCTGGGACACATGTTTCATATTGATTGAAGAAAAATGACTACAAACAGTGTTTGGTATACTAGGTATCCATTTGTTTTTCCATATATGTATAAGATTCCCATCACCCACTTCCCAACAAGCATGCTTTTTGATAATACCCATCACATATACCCTTTCCATACCCATGAACCATTAGCAGAAACAATATCAGTAAGAGGATCAAAGTCAAAGAAATACTTACCTGATTTGAAACTTCAGTACTAAAAGCCAAACCTGATTTCTGAAAATTAACAGATTGACCAGAGTATTTGCTGAATTGTTCAATGATGTTATCCAGGTGTATAGCTTCAGCAGCATTTGCTCTCACAAAAATTAAGCAGTCATCAGCAAAAAACAGGTGAGAAATAGATGGACAATTCTGATTTACCCGAATACCATGAATGTGGTTGTCTTATTCTGCTTGTAATAAAGCTCTAGAGAAAGATTCCATGCATAAAATGAACAGGTAGGGAGAAATAGGATCTCCTTGCCTCAGTCCTCTTTGAGGCTTAAAAGTAACACCTGGATAACCATTAAGTAATATAGAACTAGAGACAGTATTAATGCGTTCATATATCATATTACAAAATGAATCATAAAAGGCCATCGCTCTAAGAGTGCTAATCAGGAAGGACCATTCTATCCTACCAAAGGCCTTAGACATGTCTAATTTCACGGCCAGCCAACCATTTTTAGACTTACTTCTTTTCATAGAGCTTGCTAATTCATGTGCTATCACAATGTTATCAGTTATACATCTCCCTGCAATGAAAGCAGTTTGAAAATGAGTTATGATTTTTTCTAAAATGGTTTTGATTTTAGCAGCTAGCAGTTTAGAAATAAACTTATAAGAGGTTTTACATAAACTTATGGGCCTGAAATCAGTAGCCTGTTTGGGGCAATTGGTCTTAGGAATTAAGGAAATGAAATTATGATTCATTTGTTTAAGGATATGACCAGAATGAAAAAAAGCTTGCACTACCTTCACAATATCATCACCTACAGTATCCCACATGATTTGATAATATCCAGGAGGAAAGCCATCATGTCCTGGAGTTGTCCATGGTTTCATATCAAAGATAACAACCTTAATTTCATCACAAGAAGGAATAATAGTCAGCATAGCATTATCATTATTAGAAATACATGTCGAAATAAAAGTATGATAATTACTAGCAGAGGAGGGTTAGAAGTTCTACTCATATTGAGAAAGTGAGATTTCAAACAACTTGCAATCTCATTTCTTCCAGTTAACCAAATACCTGTACTATCTTGGATAGTATCAATCTGAGTTCGTCTTCTCCGAAAATTTGTTTTATGATGGAAGTAAGATATGTTCCTTTCACCTAAAAGCATATCATCCTATTTACCTCTCAGACCATAAAAATCAGCCTCAACATTATACCAATATGTCAATCTTTCTTGAAGAAGAATTAATTGACTATCATTTGGACTAATATTAAGAGCATTCATATTTTCAATTTGAACTTTAGTTTTAGCAATTTGAGTATCGAAGTTACCAAAATGCTCATGGTTCCATTTCCTTAAGATATGTTTAGTATGGAAAAGAGTTTTAGTAAATATAAAAGCAACATAACCATTTTCATTCACATGCCAGTTATCGGTAATCAAATCCTTACACCTAGAATCTCTGAACCGCATCTTATTCAATATGAAAGGCTTATGAGTATCAACATTATCCCTATTAGTGACAAGCATTATTGGGCAGTGGTCACTTGCTAAAGGAATCATATGGTATGTGATAGCCTTAGGAAATTGATATAACCAATTGGTATCAGCAGCAACTCTATCTAGTCTTTCTAATATAAGTTCTTGATCATGTCTCTTATTGGTCCATGTAAAAGGATTTCCTATATAAGGAAGAGACTGGAGGTCATTACTATCAAATAAATCATTGAAACTATCTAGATTGGTTTGACTAACTGGATTATTACCATATTTTACTTTTTGTTTCAAGATAAAATTGAGATCACCCATAACTATCCATGGAATATTGGTTTGAATTGCTGTATTTTGCATATGATTCCATTGCATTTTCATACTATCATCATTTAAAGAATCATACAAGAAAGTAACTAAAGAATAACATCAATTTTCAATTTACACTGCATCATATTGAGAGAAATATCAATTACTTGCGTATCCAAACTCTCTTTGCATAGCAAACACAAACCCCTTGGGAGACCAACTGGATCATGATAGCAAACGTTAGGGTAATTGAATTGAGCAATATAAAGAGAAATTTTTTTCCTAGTATTTCTGGTTTCTATCAAGAAAATTATATCAGGATTGTTAGACCTGATTATGTCTTTGAGGTGATATCTAGTATTTTTGTTTCCAAAGCCACACACATTCCAGGATAAAATTTTCATGTTTAAGGTATAAAAATGTAGTTCAGAAAAATAGAAGAATTGCAGAAGTTGAGAATTAAAAGAAAGTTTAGAAATATGAACCTGAACTCTTCTTGTGTCTTTTCCATCATGTTTATCCCCATTAGTATTTTTCATTTTTTTAGTAGTGATCTTTTTAGTTGTTGTTGGACTTGATGTATCAGCATTGTTCTCATTACCAGGAGTAGAATTGTACTTCACAATGATACCAAAAAGTGTTGTAGTGCTTTCCTGTCTTTTCTTTATTCTTACAATTCCTTCCTTTTTTCCATCACCCTTCTTGCAATTATCTTTCTAGTTAGTTACTTGGAATTTGTATCTGTTAATTTTTTTTCTTGCCCATAGAGTATCAATATAGACTTTCACTGGTTTCACAATAGTAGAGATACCATTTTGTGATACAATTGCATTTGCTTTCTCCATAATCTGCCCAATAGCTTCTACATTTTTCTCTTCCATGTGTCTTGGAACAATATGTACCGGCTGTATTGTGATTTTTTGTTGCATCGTTAATGTGATGGACCGGAAAATTACGCCTAGCGCGCCAGGGCGCGCATGCCATAACTCCCCCGATGCGCCATGATGATGTTACGATCCGGGCCTTTAAGCTAGGAAAATGCACATCCATTTGCTTGCAAGCATGCTTGTGGAGCATGATGCAGCTAAATTAGCTTCCACACCGTTCCAACTTACCCTCGTTCTGCGAAGGATTTATTAAGAAAACAAAAACTTTCCTAAAACGGCTAAAACAGCCTTTTGAGGCCCTAAACGATGGAATTTGGCTAAAATTCCAAGACCGTGATATATAATCACGTCTTGATCGTTGGGCCGTTTCCAATCAATTTAGACCCGTCTTGAGCTAAATTACGACACTCGGGTTTTTAGCCTCCAGATTGGCTATATCTTGCTCATCTGCATTAACTTGTCTCATTAAGTTTGGACACAATTATCTCTTGTGTCGAGTTACCAAGCCAGATGACATGGGAGGCCAAAATGCCACAATCATCTCACAATTAGATTATATGAGCGAAAAAGTGCTGGACCGGCAATGATGCAACTCATTGCGGCTGCCTACGTACCCTTCCCTACTCTAAAGGGATCAAGCACAAACCGTATTTCATCCTCGAAGGGACAAAATCTTAACCCAACTCGTTTGCAAGGCCGTGGCCTAGCAATAATGGTAATAGCCTGGTCCGTATAGGCCGTTTGTCAAAATGCACAATGATTATGCATTATCGGGTCCGCGGCGTGACATAATGATGTCTTCGCATCATATTCCCCATTGTCAAGGCTACAGAGCTATAAATGAGACTTAGGCATCATTTATACTCTTCCGGCTAAGCTCTAAAGCTTATTTGGCACGTAGTCCGCATATGCACCTTCAACCAACTACCCCTCCCTATATATGTTAACTTGCAATTTCTACAACTTTGGAAAGGGGAGAGAATGTACATTCACCAAGTCCAATTCTGTAATGCACAATGATTGTACACCAGTCGTTCTGGTTGTTGCACAATGATTACGCAACACTGGTTCTGGCTGTTTCACAATGATTGCGCATCACTCGTTCTGGCGTATTGCATAATGATTATACAATATTCACTTATCCAGCCCTATCTGGCCTGATGCACAATGATTGCTAAGTTCTGTTCTGTGATGCACAATGATTGCACACCACTCATTCTGGCTGTTGCACAATGATTGCACACTACTCGTTCTGGCTGTTGCACAATGATTGCGCACCACTCGTTCTGGGTGTTGCGCAATAATTATGCACCACTCTTTCTGGGTGTTGCGCAATGATTGCGCACCACTCGTTCTGTCTGTTGCACAATGATTGTGCAATATTCATTCGGCCAGCCCTCTCTAGCCTGATGCACAATGATTGTGCAATATTGGCTCTAGGCCAATGTTCCTCTTAACGCAACAGAAGCTTGAGATGAAGCTTCATCTCATGCCATGGCGCATCTTTGAGCATGCGCCATGCTAAAAATTCGGGGTGTTACATCATTCACCCCTTTAAAGATATTCGTCCACGAAATTCAAAACAAAAACCATTGTGGACAAACTCTTCGGTTTGGATTCCTGAACAAAAGTCCCATACTAGATGCTCAAAAATCACGGGTTTCTTCAAGTTGTCGTGAACATCAATTTAGACCTTCTGAGAAACCGTCCCATACCGCCTGCCCAGGGATCCAAAAGTGCCCACAACGTTACCAAAAATCTCAATTGGCCAGTTGCCAAAAAGATATCTCAACCAGGTATCCTAATTGGGCGTCCCATACCACACACTCAGGAGTCCCTAAAGTTCACAAGGTTGAAAATTTCATCGAAATGGCATAATCTTACCACAGTACTGTGTTGAACAGAATCCAGTTGCCCACCGTCCCTGACGGTCATCCAGGTTGCCACACGTAAGTGGGATGCTAGCCGGGCCTGATAACGCACACCATTGGCCAGTTGCCAACGTGTGGGGATGATCAGTCCCATTGTCTACAAGCCATCCCAGGCGGTCTTCCGTATTTCTACTCGTAAGTGGGGTACCACTTAGGCTAGGAAAACTCACAGTACTTAAACAAGCTCAACTCGATTTGCAAAGTAACTGCATAGCAGTTACAAACCGTTTCCGCGCAAAAGTTGGCCTACTCTCCAACTTTAAGTTTTCCATAAAAGGAAGTACTCGCTTGACGAGTCCATTACTCACAGTCCCTAGAGTTTTCTCGGAACTCGCTCTGATATCAAATGTGACGGACCGAAAAATTATGCCTAGCGTGCCAGGGCGCGCAGGTCATAACTCCCCCGATGCGCCATGATGATGCTACGATATGGGCCTTTAAGCTAGGCAACTGCACGTCCATTTTCCCTTGCAAGCATGCTCGTGGAGCATGATGCAGCTAAATTAGCTTTCACATCGTTCCAACTTACCCTCGTTCCGCGAAGGGTTTATTAAGAAAACAAAAACTTTCCTAAAACGGCATTTTGAGGCCTTAAACAATGGAATTTGGATAAAATTCCAAGACCGTGATACGTAGATTACGTCTTGATCGTTGGGTGATGTGGTTATAGATAGTGGTAATAAACGTGTTCGATTCTCAGACTTTTTGAGATTGGGTTTAAGACTTAAAAATAAAAATAAATGAAATATATACAAAGGATTGTCACACTATCGAGAGGTACTGAGACTCGGAATTCCACTAATTCTTGTATTCATGTGGTTCAACTATCAATTCCAGACAATTATAGCTCATAAAATAATAAATATTGACACTTTATTCTTTGCCAAGGTAGATTTTATAAAGAATTAGATGTGAATCACAAGCATGACGCATCAAAAGTTCTTAGACTAAGCATGCGACATCAAACAAAATCATAACTAATCAAGAAAAATCCTAATTCAATTTAAAATAGTACAAAAGTCATAAAGAAATTAAATAGAATTACCACACGTATGAAAAATGGCTTCCTCCATTATCCTAGCGTTGGGGTTTAGCTCTTCATGGTGAAAACACGCTAAAAATATGGATTCATAGCTCAAAAGGTGTTTTATTGAAGAAATAATATCACACGGAAATTTGTAACACTGTACTAGTGTTACAGACGTCACTATTACAAAGTAAACGGTTGCTAAAGATTTCTCTGCAGTTGCTGAAGGCCTTTGGTAAGTACTGCCACTACACCACAGTTTTTGCGACAGAGTGTTCTTGAGAACGACACTCTGTTTGTGTCGACTGCAACCTTGTTCTTCCTCCTCACCTGCTGCTGCTACTTCTCCTCTGCAGCGTTTCGTTCTTCACAACAGCATACCCCCAAACTCCCAATAAATCTCGATGGGACTCCACGCAACATATATATACCCAACAACAAATTTAAATCCCGAGAAATCTTCCATTTTTCTTCTCTGCACGTTACCGAGATGAATATCTTTTTATTCCCCTTTTTATCGCACGAGGGTGTTTACTTTCTTGCTTTATCCAGCCTCCTTCCAAAGATAGAACCCAATGCAGCATACTCTCCCATAATCTCCACGTAACTTCCAAACAGAAACCCAAATCAATATCCCGGGAAAAGCTCTTCCCTTGTTTTGTAAAAGGAAAGGAAATCTTCATTTTTCTGCCGAATACAAACCAACTGCCTTCCCTGCTTCAACTAGAAAGACCCAAACCAAGCCAAAGTAACGAATAAATCCGAGAAACACTCCTCAATACTTAACGGAACTTCAAAAATTCCAATAGTATTTCGACCTCCCCTGTTCAGCTCAAAATCAATTATCTATCCCAACTCAATCCAATCCAACGCCCATACATGTCATGTCTGGTTCATTCAAGTCCATCCTAATTGAATCTCCATAAAACTCGCCTAACTTTGATCCTGAAATTTACGCAGTTAAAAGGTCATTTTTCCCGCCATTTTCCCTTTTTGAATTTGAGAAGACAATGGAATCCCCCTATCCCGCACGGGAGTCCCTTTAGCACTTGGGGTGAAAATAGTAAATCCATGGGTGTAAATAGTAATATTCCCAGGGGTGCCCTTAATGATTATTCTTGGGTGCCAATAACGATTCCTCCCGAGGGTGCAAATACCACTTTTCAAGCTAATTTCTCCACAATAGCTTATTTCTCCAAAAACACCTACAAAGACATAAAAAGCTATAATAATACAAAATCGAGCACTAATAATATATACAATTGAGATCATATTAGACACAAAATTGTGTCCATCAAATACCTCCAAACTTATTATTTGCTAGTCCTCGAGAAAATCAAATCTACAAAATAAAATCCTAACTCAATGTCACAGGCATCGCGGTTGCACTTAGCGTGTGCAACAAGCCTTTAAACCCCTAGGTGGCCCTAGTGGCCGAGTTATAGTCTCGGGAGGGTTTACCAGAGGTGTACCTACAAATCCTTTACTCCAGACCCTAGCTATATATGCATAACCTTGGAATAGCACTAAAAAATCTCCTTGATTGGCATACCCTAATTGACTATATGAGGAAGTACCCTGATGCGAAATTCCAATTGTTGTACACGAGTTTGCACTCAAGCATACTAAAATTTATATATAAGTCACAGAGCTCTACTCAGATAGTCGCACTATGGACATCATTATCCGGAGTTAATAAATCACATGAATAGATTAAGAAGATGGATATAGAGAAAAAAGTAGATGGTTTTGATGTTGACTAAGGTGAGAGGTGTTTCCCATATCTGTCTGAAGGCCATTGCAAAGATGAACCTATCCTAATAGACTGAGATACTGGTTTGACTAATATCAACACAACTGGCATATACAAGGGAACCAGTGGTCGACAATCCTAATTCTAGATCAACTCAGCTGGTATATACAAGGGAACCAGTGGTCGATTTTATTGAATTTATTCCAGTTGGTCTGATGGCCTGGTCTCAATTTCTTTTCTTTCTTTTTTCTTCCTTTTTTTCAATTTTTTTTGGTAACCCAGTCACTCTATTTCACTCTAGCAATGGTAACAACTCGATGCGTGTGCCCCACCAAATCACTCAGAGAAACATATTTTAAAAATAAAATAAAAACAGAAGGTGAAAAGGACTCAACGAGATATGGCGAAACTATCATGTTATTTCTAACACCTGAGATCTATGCTTTTATGAATAGACTTTATTTAGATGCTTCCATCTAATCAGATTAGTTCCTCAACTCCTACAACCAAGATGCTTCCATCCACTTAGATTGGTTAGTGCCATCCTTAATAGGCATAAATTTCTAGGCTTTGGAGTTTAATAATGCAACTAAAAAGTTTCTCCCATACCCCCAAACTTAAATCCAACATTGTCCTCAATGTTCTAAAGATAAAATTTAAAGCATGAACAAGGAGAAACTGTTACCATTTGAAGCAAAAGATTTAAGGAAAGGTATTACCGTGTTGCATGAGCATGGGTTACCTCCCAAGAAGTGCTAAGTTTAACGTCTTCATCCGGACATATGAAAGAATTAATCACTTCGAATCATATAGCAATAGTCGTAACAATTGTGGGTCATCTGCATTAAAAAGTGTTATCACAGACAAAAGGAAACTGCAACAAACCAAGAATAAACATAACACACCCTTGCCTAGTTTCCTATTTAATACAACTACATCTAGTTGTGGTTCGGGTTCAGGCTCTATGAAAGGGTCTAGATAAAATATTTTCATGGGCTTCACTTCCTCATAAGTAAGATCCAAATTATCAGGTTGCAAAGTCTGGAAAAACTCAAATAAGAACTTAGAAGCACATAAAAATAACCTGAATAATTGAGGATCCTTAAAGTCAATCAGGTTTGACTCACACAGTTGACCACAATAAGAGTGGTGGTCATTCTTAAGCAAATGTGTCGTTTCTAAAATCCTAAATTACTTAGGTTTAGTCTAAGAATTTAATAAATGACACATCTGAAACTATTACATTCCCACAATTGGAAGAAATTTTTTTTGGTAGGAAAACAAAGTCAATCTGGGTATCATAGCCTGGATAAACCACATTAACTTAGAGGATGGGTTTCTAACAACTGAACTTATTTATGGACATCACTAGGTTCAGGAAAACGTGTATGGAGATAATCTTGTAAAATGGTTGAGGCACATATGTCAAGTCCCAAGTTAGGGACCTTTCTGAGAGTTAAAGCACATGGAGAATGATAATCACCCCAAAACTTAGAGTTTTCAGTGTATCTAGAAAGACTAGTCACAACTTCTAGGTCATCTAAATCTTGAAAATGGTCAATTGATTCTTCTAAGTCAGGTACATCCTCACTTATCTCGACGAGTTCATATTCCCGGCAGCGGCGCCAAAAATTGATGTGGTTATAGATAGTGGTAATAAACGTGTTCGATTCTCATACTTTTTGAGATTGGGTTTAAGACTTAAAAATAAAAATAAAAGAAATATATACAAAGGATTGTCACACTATCGAGAGGTACTGAGACTCAGGATTCCACCAATTCTCGTATTCATGTGGTTCAACTATCAATTCCAGACAATTATAGCTCATAAAATAATAAATATTGACTCTTTATTCTTTGCCAAGGTAGATTTTATAAAGAATTATATGTGAATCACAAGCATGACGCATCAAAAGTTCTTAGACTAAGCATGCAACATCAAACAAAATCACAACTAATCAAGAAAAATCCTAATTCAATTTAAAATAGTGCGAAAGTCATAAAGAAATTAAATAGAATTACCACATGTATGAAAAATGGCTTCCTCCATTATCCCAGCGTTGGGGTTTAGCTCTTCATGGTGAAAACATGCTCAAAATATGGATTCATAGCTCAAAAGGTGTTTTCATTGAAGAAATAATATCACACAAAAATCTGTAACGCTGTATTAGTGTTACATGGATCACTATTACAAAGTAAACGGTTGCTAAAGATTTCTCTGCAGTTGCTGAAGGCCTTTGGTAAATACTGCCACTACACCACAGTTTCTGCGACAGAGTGTTCTTGAGAACGACACTTTATATGTGTTGACTGCAACCTTCTTATTCCTCTTCACCTGCTGCTGTTACTTCTCCTCTGCAGTGTTTCGTTCTTCACAAAAACCACACAATAAATCTCATTGGGACTCCACGCAACCTATATATACCCAACAACACATTTAAATCCCGAGAAATCTTCCATTTTCCTTCTCTGCACGTTACCGAGATGAATATATTTTTATTCCCCTTTTTATTGCACGCGGTGTTTCCTCCTTACTTTATCCACCCTCCTTCCAAAGATAGAACCCAATGCAGCATACTCTCCCATAATTTCCACGTAACTTCAAAACATAAACCCAAATCAATATCTCGGGAAAAGCTCTTCCACTGTTTTGTAAAAGGAATGAAAATCTTTTTTTTTTCTGCCGAATACAAACCAACTGCCTTCCCTGCTTCAACTGGAAAGACCCAAACCAAGCCAAACTAACGAAGAAATTCGAGAAACACTCCTCAATACTTCACGGAACTTAAAAAATTACGATAGTATTTCCACCGCCTCTGTTCAGCTCAAAATCAATTATCCAGCCAAACTAAAACCAATCCAACGCCCATACATGTCCTGTTTGGTTCATTCAAGTCCGGGAACTCAGTACGCATACCGGTATGCGTACTGGCGTGAGTTTCAAGTTCCGGGATTTAACTGAGTTTGGATGGTATGCGTACCCGTTCGCATACTTGAATAGGTTATGTTCTAAAATCGGTTTGTTCATGAACTAATACATTTATATAATAAGGAATGCAATCTTTTGCAAACCGTAGCTATAATGTTCATGAATTGATTCAAGTGAACAGAAATCAATTTTGCTTCAATTGTGTCTTGTATACTTCTATGAGAATAAAAACAATTGAACAACTCTAGAACTAGTTTCATTTGAGTCATTTGAACTAGTTGTGTTAAGATGAACAAGGTTGATATGAAAGTGTTCATATGGCTAACTTCGGTTAACTATTGTTGAGTCAAAAAGGTGTACACGTTTAGGTACAGGTTCCCATATCTAAATGAAGTCACTTTTCATTTGTGTGTAACAAGCTAAGTTCGATCTAACGGTTGAAAGATATTAGCTTGAGTCTAATCAGGTTTTCATCTAACAATGAATATTGAATGCTTTGTTATGAAGGTAACATTGATTGCAAACCCTGATTTGAAGACTATATAAAAGTTAACTCTAGCAACTGGGAAACCTAATCCCCACACTGCCTGTGTGATACTAGTTGCGACTAGAGTCGATTCTGCTTTAACCTTAGGTTTTTCCAAAACCCTGTAGGTTAATGACTTAAAGACTTCAATTGGATTGTGAAGCAAGACCCAACTATTTCTCTGTAGTTGCGTGTTCTGATCTTGTTGTTTTCTATCGTGATTGAGTACTATCTTCTCTAAGATTTGCTCGAGATTTAATCTCTGATAGGCAAGATAAAAAGTAGTCACAAACATCTTCCTCTCATCGTTTGTTATTCCACAATATCTTGTTTCGCTACCATACGATTAAGATTATTGTGAGGTGATTGATATTACTAGACTATTCTTCGGGATATGAGTCCGGTGTATCAATTGGTTCCTGTTCACCTTGATTTATCAAAAGACGGAACAAAACTCTTAGGTATTTCTATGGGAGACAGATTTATTTATTCAATAGACTTTTCTGTGTGAGACAGATTCGTTTATCAAGTCTTTGATTTTTGGTCGTAGAAACTCTCAGTTATGGGTGAGATCAGCTAAGGGAATCAAGTACGCAGAGTCCTGCTGGGATTCAGATGCATAAGGAAGGCGACTGTACCTTGATCAGTGTGAAACTGGTTAGGGCCCAACTACATTCCAGTCCGAAGTTAACTTGTAGTATGCTAGTGTCTGTAGCGGCTTAATACAGTGTGGTGTTCAAATCTGGACTAGGTCCCGGGGTTTTTCTACATTTGCGGTTTACTCGTTAACAAAATTTCTGGTGTCTGTGTTATTTCTTTTCCGCATTATATTTGTTTATATAATTGAAATATCACAGGTTGTGCGTAGTTCAATCAATTAGATAATCCAACCTTTGGTTGTTGATATAAATTGATTGACACTTGAACATTGGTCTTTGGTACCGTTCAAGTTGTTTCACATAATAATCAGGCTCACGGATTTTTATCTGTTTGATTTGCTGATTACATTGTGAAATAGAGATAAAACTCTTGGATATATTTCCATTGATCTGTCTAGTTGATTCTCTTGGAATTATATTGGAGTTTGTCCATACAGATTGCTAATCGAAATATTGGGTGTGGTTGTTAGACCTACGCTTTTTCGATTGGTATCAGAGCAGGCAAACACTATAAACCTAATAAGTTTGTGTTTGACTGATCCCTAAAGTCTCTTCCTATGGGAAATTTCTTTGGGAAACTTGCTCTTGGCATCTGTAACGCACGTCAGAATTTGTAATACCCCGATTTCGGCAGTGGTTCTCCGATGGAATGGAATATAGATAATGGTTTGTCATTTCCTAATACCGAGGCCTTTTCAGCATAATTGGCTCCAGAGTTGGCAGAAAACTCTGCAGTTAAGCGTGCTCGAGCGGGAGCAATCCAGGGATGGGTGACTATCTGGGAAGTTACTGCTGGATTACTGATAGACGCATTTATGTGTCTATTTTCTTCTCTATTGTATATATTTTTAGTTCCATTTTTGTACTTATTATGGTGTTTTATGTCTTTGTAGGTATTTTT
>JAJJMB010005785.1:336873-525882 GCA_023531105.1 Papaver atlanticum | reverse complement strand
AAGTCTGAACGAACCCATTCTTACCACTATTTAAAATTACATCAATTACCGCAGCGATGCCCGTTGAAAATCCCACATTGCCGGATAACCGCAGTGGCTAAGTGGGGACAATATCGATGGAGGGACGGGTCATTACAGAATTCCTTAAAGATTGTTCAGAGCTTATAATCCATAAGACCTCTGGTCTCTCAAGATAAGCACATTCCATCTAAGACTTTGGAAATCTTAGATGATGAGAAACAGTCTAAAGGAAAAATTATAAGTTCTTCTAAGAAAAATCGTTTGAAAAAACGTGGTCAACGCTCAAGGATATGGAATCTCACCAGATTAACTCTTAATCTGTTTGAGGAATACTATCGTGATGGATCAATTGACAAAGATCTATTTAGAGCATTTGAAAGCGTTTTTAAATTCTTAGAAAAACTTAATTCAATTGAGGAAAAGATTCTTTCTGATAAAAGTTTTGTACCTGTCAATTCATGTATTCATGATGTACGAACTATGCTTACTACCAACGCATATGAAATTGATAAAAAGATTTCTGATGAGTTCGGTATAGGTTATAATTGTCGGAAAACGTCATTCCTTGGTCAAAAGAAAAGGGATTGAAAAAATTCTATTAACCCTGAGTATCATCATTACTATGATTATACTTCTGGTACATCTCACAGATATCAACTGGAAAAATTGCATGAGGATCTCTCTGCATATCTAGCCTCTTGGTAACAAGCTTGACTCTACCCCATTTGTATATAACTTGAGATGGGGCAAGTAACGGTTTGATTATTTTTGTACGGGTTAATTTATTTTTAAATCTTTTTATTTGAGAAAAGTTCTTTGACAAGTTTTTTTCTCTAACCAAGGTTAATTAAAGTGATGTAGGTTTCATACTATCCTTTTTCTGCACTGTACTGATTTTGTCAGTGTGCGAACCTTGGCTGTTGAACAAATCCTGCCTTCCTTTTGCGGGTCGCAGTTCATAAACGGGTCCAAGCCCATTTTTGATTATATAAGAAGTATGGTATGCGTACCCTTCTTCTACCTTCTCTAGTCCGCGTACATGAACTTTTCTAGGGTTCATGTATCATCTCCACTAAAATTCATCCTTGGAGATTCAAAAGTGGCTAAGGGTTTTCTTCATCTTCAAGGAGCATATCAAGTATGTTTTTCCTTCTCCTTGTACTCTCAATTTCTAAGTCTCATGGGAAATTTCAAGGTTCCAAAGAAGGTTTCAAAAAACTTAGATTCATCATCTTCTAGCATGACTATACCTCAAAATCAAGATTCTATTAGAATTAGATTTATCAATGATTCTAGTAGTAAGATCTTTGAAATGATTTCTTCTAGTGGTTTCATTCTAGAAAAGAAATTGGATATGGTTAGTGGTCATAAAGAAGATTTGATTTGTTTTGAAAAATTTAATCTTGGAAACATCTTTAATGGTCTTGGTGAAGGTTTTGACACTCTCACAAGAATCTTCTATGCTAACATCCATGATGTTGATCTTGATGACATGGAATTCAAGACCATGATAAATAGGGATAGGATTCTTGTTAATAGAGAGTTGATGTCAAGGATTACCAAAATTCCTTTGGGTAATTTTCGCCTTCCTAGACCAAGGGAAGAAAAACCATCTTATGAAACCATTTCTAATAGTCTGTGTGGTAAGAGTGTTGATTGGATTGAAGGGAAATTTCTTACTAATTATCTTAGTCATGCTTTGATGTCTTTCGGAAAACTTGGTATATCTAATCTTTGTCCCTCCACAATTGAGAATTCTCGGTGGAGTCGTGAGCTTGCGAAGTTAGTCTATTTCCTTGAATTAGGTTCTCAAAGTCTTGATATTTGTGGATTCATCATTCTTCAAATGCTCTCAATGACGTCATCCAACAAGAAGTTAAGCTTTCTTTGCTTAATTGAGCAAATTTGTCGAGCATATTCTATTGCTCCTATTGGCAATTCCATTTGAACTCCCAAATTTGTTCGTCCTTGTACTTTCAAACGTATGAAGGAGAATGCTTGCAAAAGGCAAAGATGTGATTCCCTTGACGGTTCTTGTGATCCTACCACCTTGAGTCTTCTTCATCAAATTCACAAGGGTGTGTGTAAGATAATTTCCAAGGTAAAATGTATGCAAGAACAATTACGTGTGATTTCCACTAAGTTTCCCGAGATCAAGGAAGATATGGAAATGATTCAAGCCTCTTGGATGGTTTCCGATGATGAAGATGATGATTAAAATCTTTATCTCTTGTTATTTTATCTAGGAAACTTCTTATGAGAATTTATTCTTGTGTTTTAAGAAGGATAACTAGGGTTTGGAATATCAATTATTGTGAGTACACATAGCTATTGCCAACAATTTTCATCTTTCAATGTTTTTAGATTTATTTATTTAAATTCTAAAGTTTATTTGGAAGATGATTTTGCAGTATTAATCTTTATTGGTTTTATATATTGCAAAAATTATTATTGGATATGTGTGTTTGCATCCGTGAACTATGATTGTCCCATATATGTCAAAAGTTATGCCTATTATGTCATTATGCAAATATTGATGGAAGATAGGATGAACTTTTGTTTACAAAGATTAAGTCTATTATACGTCTTTATGTAAATATTGATGAAAAATAGAATGAATCTTTGAATATTCCGCAGTATTGATCTTTCCCTGATCCACTTCTATGTGAATTACTATGTGGCTCTGTAAGTTCCCTTATGTTGAGCATTTACGATTAAATTAATCATGGGTTTTCTTGTGGTTAATTTAATTGAGTTTTCTGGATACAAATTCATGTCTCATGTAATTTGTTAATGTCCAAAGAAATCCTTCTTGAAAAAGTAAGGTCGCTCTTGTTGTTCTTTCGGGAATGACATTTTATGGGGGAGAGTTCATAATTGAACTTGTGCTTAATTGCCAAATCTTTGTTGGGAGTGCGGTTGTGGAATATTGTAGGAGTTAACTTGTATCTTTATAAACTCCTTGATGAATACACTAAGTTTCGACTATGTGAAATTATCGAAACAAAGTTGATATGTTCTCTTTTAGTCATGAAGTATCCCTATGAGAATTTCATTATGATCCCACTAGTTTTCGTACCTTTGCCAATTTATATTGACAAAAAGGGGGAGAATTAATGTGTAGTTCACACTAAAAATACATATGGTTTACGGATCATTATGTAAGGGGGAGTGGTTTTCATATGAGATTAAGTATTGACTAAGGGGGAGTGATACATATCACCATATTATTGTTGTCAAAGTTGTGATACAATTGGACTTTGATGTTGTGTAATAATACTATGACACCGTATAACAAAGATTGAGAGCTACTGTTTTCTTATTGTTATAGCGAAGGATCTTCAACAACTATGATGCTGAGTTGAACATGGTCAAAATCACTGGAGTACTTGGAAGTGACGAAGATTTCGATTAATGTTGAAGAACCAAGGAAATCAAGCATTTGGATGAGAAGCTACCAAGTTTATTTATTTTGTAATCAATATGTATTGATAGTTTTGTCACAAAAATTGACAAAGGGGGAGATTGTTATAGCAATCCTCGGTCGAACTCGCAAGTGTTGCTATCTCAAGCTTGTTATCAAGTTTAGTTGCCAAAACTATAAGTCTTGATTTCTAGTCTACTTATAGCTAAATATCGGATTAGGATAGAAAGTGTAGTTGAGCTTTAGACTTCACGGCGTTCATCGATTGAAGACGAAGAACTACTAAGGGGAGCTTGTGGAACTTCATCAACAAAAGGTATGTGGAGACTTGAACTCATCTATCACTCAAAAGTCTATCTACTCTATCTCCTATTCGAGACAAAAGTCGTATAGCTATATAGACTTCGATTATACATATTTGATATTTCGAGTTGAGTTTAACTCGCTTACATATTTCTCGAAATATGTGTTGGTAAGCTTTCGCTTTAACCAAGTTCATCTTATATTCTTGACGAAAGTCAAAAGATGATCATGTGAAAATCGCCTTGTAACATCTTACATGATTTGTGTGAGACAGTCATTTGATGTATAATCGGAATGTTTCGTATTGATCATTCGATAACTTGAAAATTGCTTCGAAGCTAATAGTTTTTGTGAGACAGCTATTGTCGTCTTCTAAGAATATTTCAATGATTGAAATGGGAGTTTTAAGAAAATAACCATGATCGGATATAGCACAGTATGCGTACTTGTATGCTAACTGTTGAAAGATATTCCAAGTCCGGGAACCATAGTATGCATCAGTGTAGTTAAAATCGCTCTTCAAGGGCGATTACTCGCCGAGTAATTGCTACAAGCTATATGACCGAGGCGATTTCTGATTCAAAGGAATCTTCGATTTTTAGCGATTAAGTCGTCCGATTTTGGCGATTTGGACCGATTTTTGGGAAAAACGAGTTGGCGATTTTTCCGAGTTGGCTTTGCATGTACCGAAATCATAAAAGAAAAAAATTCGCAATCCCTGGGATGAGAGTTATTAAATGGAAAAACCTCTAAAAACATTATAAATGGGTTCAATGTAACAATATTACACTTATTTGTATGATAGTGTTAAAAATTTAATATTAATTAGGTACAAATCTTGACTCATGAGCAGAAATCTATAAGTCTCTAATAAATATGTTCCGAGTATTAGGCCGAGTTTTAGCGATTTCCAAGTCCGAACTTACTGCTCCTCGCTCCAAGCTCCCCAACCGAGTAGGACCGAGGAATGATTTCGACTACTTTGGTATGCATACCCGTATGCGTACTGGTTGGTTTATGATAGTCCATGAACTCAGTATGCATACCGGTATGCGTACTGGCGTGAGTTTCAAGTTCCGGGATTTAACTGAGTTTGGATGGCATGCATACCCGTTCGCATACTGGCGAACCCAAACTTGGTCCGGTCACTTAGGTATGCTTACCCATTCGCATACTTGAGTAGGTTATGTTCTAAAATCGGTTTGTTCATGAACTAATACATTTATATAATAAAGAATGCAATCTTTTGCAAACCGTGGCTATAATGTTCATGAATTGATTCGAGTGAATCAAAATCGATTTTGGTTCAATTGTGTCTTGTATACTTCTATGATAATATAAACAATTGAACAACTCTGGAACTAGCTTCATTAGAGTCATTTGAACTAGTTATGGTTAAGATGAATAAGGTTGATATGAAAGTGTTCATATGGCTAACTTCGGTTAACTATTGTTGAGCCAATAAGGTGTACACGTTTAGGTACTGTTACTCATATCTAAATGAAGTCACTTTTCATTTGTGTGTAACAAGCTAAGTTCGATCTAACGGTTGAAAGATATTAGCTTGAGTCTAATCAGGTTTTTATCTAACGGTAAATATTGAATTCTTTGTTACCAAGGTAACATTGATTGCAAACCATGATTTGAAGACTATATAAAGGAGAACTCTAGCAACTGGGAAACCTAATCCCCATACCTCCTGTGTGATACTAGTTGTGACTAGAGTTGATTCTCCTTTAACCTTAGGTTTTTCCAAAACCCTGTAGGTTAACGACTTAAAGACTTCATTGGGATCGTGAAGCCAGACCCAACTATTTCTCTGTAGTTGCGTGTTCTGATCTTGCTGTTTTCTATCGTGATTGAGTACTATCTTCTCAAAGATTTGCTCGAGATTTAATCTCCGATAGGCAAGATAAAAAGTAGTCACAAACATCTTCGTCTCATCGTTTGTGATTCCACAATATCTTGTTTCGCTACCATATGATTAAGATTATTGTGAGGTGATTGATATTACTAGGCTGTTCTTCGGGAATATAAGTCCGGTGTATCAATTGGTTCCTGTTCACCTTGATTTATCAAAAGACGGAACAAAACTCTTAGGTATTTCTGTGGGAGACAGATTTATCTATTCAATAGACTTTTCTGTGTGAGAAAAATTGGTTTATCAAGTCTTCGACTTTGGGTCGTAGCAACTCTTAGTTGTGGGTGAGATCAGCTAAGGGAATCAAGTGCGCAGAGTCCTACTGGGATTCAGAGGCGTAAGGAACGCGACTGTACCTTGATCAGTGTGAGACTGGTTAGGGCTCAACTACATTCCAGTCCGAAGTTAACTTGTAGTAGGCTAGTGTCTGTAGCGGCTTATTACCGTGTGGTGTTCAAATCTGGACTAGGTTCTGGGGGTTTTCTGCATTTGCGGTTTCCTCATTAACAAAATTTCTGGTGTCTGTGTTATTTCTTTTCCGCATTATATTTGTTTATATAATTGAAATATCACAGGTTGTGCGTAGTTCAATCAATTAGATAATCCAACCTTTGGTTGTTGATATAAATTGATTGACACTTGAACATTGGTCTTTGGTACCGTTCAAGTTGTTCCACATAATAATCAGGCTCACGTATTTTTATCCGTTTGATTTGCTGATTACATAGTGAAACAGAGATACAACTCTTGGATATATTTCCATTGATTGAGTCTGACTGTCTAGTTGATTCTCTTGGAATTATATTGGAGTTTGTCCATACAGATTGCTAATCGAAATAGTGGGTGTGGTTGTTAGACCCCGCTTTAGTATTCATGGGATCAACCGAAACCGTGAATTTACCAATTGGGAGGAAAAATCAGGACTGGTCTTTATCTTTGCTAACTTAGCAAAGCTTCATTTTATAGTACAGTACAAAGAAATAGGCAAAAAAAATATACATAGCTAGGGTACAACCCTTACCATAACAACACATTTTGATAATAAATAATTTTTGTGTATTGATTTTAACGTGACATTTTGTGGTTTATTTTATTTTTTTGATCTTTCATGTATTTTAATCGAGTTTCTGTTACTAATAAGACAATCAACCACAACTTTTAATTTATAATGTTACCCATTTTGTCATTTTGTAGACAAAAAATTAACATAGCCTATTGCTACTCACCAACCGTCGCCACCACTACAAAGCCATCTAATACCATTTATTTCTCCACTACAACCGCCACCTACCTCTCGTTGGCCGTTTGTCGTACTTCTAATTTTGAATCACAAACATCATGAGTAAAGTTTTGGCTGAACAGACTTGGGTCGTTAATTAATTTATTCCATTATAATTTTTATTAGGGCTATTTTGCGTTTCTTCACCTCCAAAGATCGCTAATTAGCGTTTCCTCCCAAAAAGGTTAAAATTAGTGTTTCCTCCCATCGTTAGGAATTCCGTCCATTGCTCGGTTAGCTGAGTCAACACCTGTTCACGCGTGGCAGAAACTGTACACGTATTTCGTCACTTTCCCAAAATACCCTCTAAGGATATCACATGTTTTCCTCCTCCTCCGGCACCAGTGCCCAATTGCCATTTCCGCCACCTCGTTTAGTTTTTCTCTGTAGAGGGCTCGTTTTGTTTTTCTCTGTAGAGGGCAATAAAATTTAACAGGAGAAAGAACAAATTGAAAAAACCCGAAAAAGAAGCTGAAGAAAAGTCTAAACCAAAATCCTTATATTGTTGTGCTTGAAAATTCTAAAACCATAACACTAATTAATCTACAAAGCCACGAATCACATCAAAATCCCTAAAATTTCTTCCTTACTCTATGGTGTTAATGCACTAAATAACCTTTAATCAATAAGGTGAGACATCAATTCTATCACACCCAATGAAATGGAAACAAAACAAATATCATGTATCGACAATCAAAGATGCACAGTGACACCAATCATATAATAGTGTTAAGAGAAGTGCTTCAGGTCTCGGAACTTTGCATAATGAATCTGAAAATGAAATATGACATCCCAATTGGATCTAAACGTGGTGGAAATCACCGATCGGAGTGGATCCTTTTTTGATTGAACCCAATCGTTGAATCCGGTAAATCCAAACTCTAGCTTTCTTTGATCAAAACGTTCTTCTCACCGATCCAACCCAAGATGTCACAGTAATAGGTTTAGGGATTTATTTTTCCGATATTTGCTACTCACAAATCAATCCAATTCATCCCAAAGCCCTCTTCCTTCATCATTAACTTGAGCTATTACCTTCCTTCAACTGCAACTTTTTTATTTTTCACGAACAATCGGCGTTTTGTTTTTTTGGTTTATTTCTATTAGGATGGAGAACCTCGTCACAATCGGATGATGGTTTTGGTTTAATTTACGGAACAGAAAAGTTTTTTTTTTGTAATTTTGTCCGACACGTGTATAATTTTGCCACGCATATATTCTCGCTGACTCGGCTAACGGGAAGTTGGATGGAAAAAGTAACGATGGGAGGAAACACTAATTTTAATCTTTTTGGGGAGAAAATGTTGGAAGTTGGATGAAAAAAGTAACTATGGGAGGAAACACTAATTTTGATCTTTTTGGGGAGGAAATGCTAATTAGCGATCTTGGGAGGGGAGGAAACACAAAATAACCCTTTTTATTGTTATATATTCTGTTGTATTGCAATCAATTTTATTTTTAGAACCATGATTTATACAACCGGGTACTAAAGGTAGCATGGTACCGTTTAGGTGATCCGGTGGCTATGATCATTTTTAAAAAAATGGTATGGTCTCATCCTCAAAATATGATATATGTTTTTTTCAATCGTGATGACCAACTTCATCTTTCATGATACAATGTTGCCTGTGTTGTAAATATTCAGAACTAATAATGTCCATGATTATTCACCAACATCACCACCATAAAACCACCCATCGGCATTATTTTTTCCACCACCACCGCTTCTACCAGCCACTACTTCTCCACTACTAACCACTAATTTATGTTGATATAATTTTTATTAAAATTATTTATTAATGTAAAAATACATATTTATTAGATTAATTAAAAGGACATTTAATGATGAAAAATTAATAAATTATTCATTATGAGAGATTAATGAGACACTAATTAATAAAACACTCATAATGATTAATTTTAATTAGAGCATACCATAACCATGGATTTAGCTTTCCCCAGAATACATCCTGACCGCTCTTTATCTAGGCTAAGTTGTCCATGCTATGCTTTATATTCTTGATTTAACTGATTGGTCAATCACCAGACCGTTTAAAAAACAAAATAAAATGAAGAAGCCGGTGTTTCAAATACGTCCAAATACGAGTGTTGATTAATTAGGAACAACAATTACCATGATAATTTGGCCATTCTGATTAGGGTCGGCTGAGATTTTGTCACCATGAAACCAACTCGTAAGTTTAATTTTTCCCCCCTATAAACGAAGCCCCTTAGCAAGACTACTGATCTGCCTCAACAACTGGTAATAACCAAACCGGAGTAGTAAATCATAACATAAAGGAAATTTTAACTCTGACTCGTTGAGCCAAGATATGATCTACATCATTACGAATATGCGATAGAAAAATAAATACAAGTACGAGTTTAGAAGAAAAAAGATGTCCTTAAAAAGAGCATCCTTTCTTTGATCACCATCAAACTTCCTTGTTGAAGTCGATGAAATCCTTCGCATCACTCTCAATAATTATATGCGTAAGCTTCAGTTCCATAGTCTTTTTTAAGACTGCCCAAATAGCAGGAGTCTCAGCTTCTGACGGAGAAGTAACTTCAAACACCAACTGCACAAAAGGAAGCTTTATTTGTATGGTCACTCATAACATGTCATGCACCATTATCCAAGAAGAGGTCATCAAAGCCACCATTAGTGTTACATTTGGTCCATCCAAAAAGGGGGTTATGTTTTCCAGTCACTATCATGGATTTGGCTCTACTTATCATAGCAGCATGGTTCTCTTTCTTAGCATTAAATATAAGGTTATTCCTGCTACTTCAAATAGATCACATGATAACAACAAATAAACACTAAGAGTCCTTAGGAACGCAAGACACTGGGTCGATGAGGTAGGAAGAAATCAAATCCAAAAAAGATTAATCATTAAAGTGTGAAGTATGTATACAAAAAGGAGACAAAAACCAGACATGCCTAGCAAAAGGATACAAAACAAGGGAAATACATCACAAATTCATTATGAGTAGAACATCTAGAACACTCAACAGAAGCCATAGACATCTTGGATTTAAGAACCAATTTAGCAGAAATTTATGCTATTAACTAATTTCCAAGCATTTCTGGCCGGCGTAGACAAATTACTTAACTCAACCTTTTTAAAGCCTGTACCACAATTTTATTTTGGAAAGCAAAGGATGAAAACGTGAGGGTACCAAAATACACCACCAATTTTTTCTTAGGCAACCTGTGTGGAAAAAACCTAAATACAATTTCGAGAGTTCAACTTAATGAATCTCAATCAAGGAATAATATTCATAGTTATATCTCTTTCTCTCACAATCAGAAAGTTGACAGAACTTAATCCGTGAACCTGACTAGGTGTGAGAGTACTTGGACAATCTCAGAAATCAATATCCAAGAATCAATCAAGTCGTATCTAACAAACAAGGATGGATGCATCTATTTTGATTGATTTACGTACAACATATGATATTTCAATTATAAATATAAACAATATAATGCGGAAAAAGAAATAACACAAACACCAGAGTTTTGTTAACGAGGAAACCGCAAATGCAGAAAAACCCGGGACCTAATCTAGATTTGAATACTCTTATAATTAAGCCGGGATATTTGTATTGTCTTAGGTTGGTAGACGCAGGGATACTTAGGAAACTAGGTAACTAGGGATAGTTTACTTGGTCTCAACTATATGAAGTTGGTAGTGTATTTTTATAGCGGCTTTATTATGAGAGTATTCAAAACTGGACTAGGTCCCGGGTTTTCTGCATTTGCTGTTTTCTCGTTAACAAAATCTTATTGTGTCTTTACTTTTACTTTTCGCAATTATAATTATTGTCTTAGTTATAAATTAAAATTAAATACATTATACGTTAATCCCAAACACTTTGGTTGATTCCTATAGTTTAAGGTTCGGTTTCGAATTTATACTATGTATCAAGTGTACATCTTGTGGTTACTATCTTCTTCATAGTCTCTGTCTATATTAGATCACGCAAGGTATCGAACTTATATGATGATATCGAAAAGATTGTGGTGTACTTGGTATCCTCGTCATTTCAGTTAACATGAAAAAAATATTACTTTTACTATTTTTCTTAAGGTTTTTGGTACTAATGCTAATATTGTCTTTGGTTTTTCGTATTATAACGATAAACAATTTTAATGGGTAACATAACAAACATCTCACATAATACAAGTCTCTCAAAATTTCATGTTTCTCATATGTGATTTATGTGATACTTTTATATATTTAAAATATAAAATTGATTCATATGATACTTTTTTCATTTCAAAATGTAAAATACTTCATATATCTTCTAATTGTATTTGAGTAATCTTCTGTTTTTTTTTTCTCATTTTGTTGAGTTTCTTACTTGGAATCACGATTTAGTTTTTATTTTTATAACTATATTGGAAGTTTTGAAGTTTTTTATTAGTTGTTAGTTTTCCGTTCTTATCTGATTAATATCTGTATAGATAAATAAAAGTTTAAAAAATGTTATAATATATATTCTCCCTAGGTCTGCTAAGAATTTTATCCGTTTTAGTCGCGGTACCAAGTGCGTGGTTAAGAAACTTAAGGAAGATCTCGTTCATTTCGCATAAGTACAACTTGTATTTAGTCTAATTTACACATATTATTTACAGGTTTCCTTTATCGTATTTGAGACTGTGACTATCCTATACACCATGTTGGGCCTTTTGGGTGGGAAGATGTTTGGGCCCTAGGTGAAAGATGAAGTCACCTTGAGCATGCCCAAACATCTTCTCACCACAAAGATGGCTCTGTGATGAAATATGCGGTCATGTTAATTCCGATTCCCGTAGAAGTTGAGATGAATATCAATCTCAAAACTTGGTCAAAGGCGTAGGTGGCTCTGCACTCTTATTGATCGCTTTGGTGATTGTTGTCCCCATACCTTCATTTGACCGAATCCTAGGGCTCACCAATTTACTTGTGATCATAACCATATCGGTCATACTTTCCTTTTATGTCAAGATTTATTGGTTAAAAATTCCTGGACCCAGTCTATTCATTCACTTCACAATCTTAGCATTTTCTGTGGTATTGGGGTTATCAACCGTAGTATCGTTTTTCTGAATTTCAAATCACTAGCTAAGCCAATAATAATTATGCCTATTTATCGAGTCGATCTGTTCATCTTTGTATTGTTATATTATGAAATGTAATGGCATGAAATATCGAGATGTTATGCTTGTGATGGAATTTGGTATATCTTTTGAATGTAATTGTGGAAGATTAATTAATTTGGAAGTGTATGAATGAAAGAAATTTGTCATAACTTATGTGGGAAGGTTAAAATATTAGACTAATTACATATGTGTCTCCAGAAATTTACACGTGAAAAGAATTACTAGTACAAGATTCTAGTTAGATAGGTACGAACATAAAGCGATATGAATCATATGATAATGACTTGACCGAGTCATGAGGTTGTGCTACTAAAAGTCATGCTAAATTTAAGATATGTGTTTCTGAACTCAGGGGAACTCCGAGTCCAATTTTGTGGAGTCTTCACGTAACAAAATGATTTCATTGGTTGTTTTAAACATCAAGTTATCTAATATAAAGATTTTTTTGTTTGTTTGTTTTAATTTGATTAAAATCTTAAAAAGGTAAGAGCATATATATCACATTTAATAATTATCTAAAATATAAGATCTTTTAAACTAAATATACAATTAATAAATATTTGTAATGTATAAGATGGTTAATTGGGTACGATGATGAAAAAAAAATCGAGCAACCACGATAGTTTTAAGAAAATAGATAATCTCATCAGTGATAATCAAATATGTAGGGATTCTAAAGTGTGTTGACCAATCATTATGATTATCTCCATCAATTTTTATGGTAAAATAGTAAAGTTGAGTTTTTGTGGTAAAAGTTAATCAATTTAGCATTAATAAATTTATATGGGTTCACTTGAAATCAAGTAAGTATTTCCAGAAAAAGTCATCAATGGCGTGAGATATTGATCGTGGTGGTTAGCTATGAAAAATCCTTAAATCACCGGATAACAGGTATGCTTAGTCACCAGATTCTATCCGTCCGAACCACCTTGAGGTTTGCTTACAAGATGTAATTCAGTCGAATGCTTTAGGGTTTTTGAATTTAGGTTTGATCATAGTAGTTAGTCTCAGTATGCTCGGTCTACTTGCTAGCGTTGTGTTTACACGCAATTCAGAATCCCTCTGCAAGGTCTCACGTTCTCTACTTTTGTAAGGAATTATTCAACAACCATGGATATCCTAATCCTTACTAGCAATAGATTAGATCAATAAATATATTCAGTTGGCCACCTAAACAATCTATCAATCAATCATAAATATTCTTAATAGTAAACACAAACGATAATCATATGAAGAAATCAAAATAAATTCATATACTAAATCAAATCTTATTTACAACTAAGAATTCATCCTCAGAAAATAGGTGTTTAGCTACTCATGGATGTTTCTACATCCATGATATACATATAAGAAAAGTAAAGAGATATCGGTACGACTGAAGAACCGCTCTAAAACCCTAGCTTTCGCTTCGTGTGTAGTTTCTCTTCTCCAAGACTTACAATTTCATGATCCCCCTCTACATGGCATAATAGCTCTTTATATAAGTTTACATTGCTTGGCCTTCAAGTATCTGAGTCGGTTGAGGAATCCACCCTAAGCTATGAAAGAAATACCTAAAAGATAGTTCGTGAATTTTGGCCTTCATGGCTCCTTTAAAAAAGTGTACATGGATTTTTTAGTATGTGTACCAAGTATGCATACCCTCCAGTTCACGAAATTCAGAGTTACGATGGTACACGTACCCAGTACGCGTACCCTCCTGTAGACATTGATATTCAATAAGCTTGTTTTGCCCATAACTTCTTCGTCCGAACTTGGAATGACCTCATTCTTTTGCATTCTTTTTGTAATTGAATTATCTTCAAGATGGTGATAAGAAATCCTGAATTTGAATGAGTTAAGCTTGGTTTTTGGCCTGTCTCTTGATTTTGAGCACTTTGCTCCTTTTCATCATACTTCTTCCACTTCTCTTGGACTTGAGCACTTGAATATTTTGAATACTTATCTTTTGAACTCTTTTTAGCACTTTGTAGCTTCTTTTTGGATTCTTCACCTAATAGAGACCAATAAGAGAAAACAAGAGTAATAACAAGAATACATGCAAGAATTATAGCTAAAACAAGTATGGAATGGACACTAAAATCATATGAATTATGTACTTATAAAATTCCACCACACTTAGCTTTTGCTAGTACTCGAGCAAACTAAACTAAACTAATACTAAATACAACAACTCCATGTTGTTGAGAATATGGTTGCACTTAACTAATGCAACATTATGGAAATTCCTTGGTGCCCAAACTACATTGGTCTATAAATAGTAAATTTGTTCTTCTTACAAACTCATCCTGAGGTAGGCACTTCGTTTAGTAGTCACTGTTGTAGCCGAATAATAGTATTACTTGTAATACTATCTTGGAGAGGAGAGTAACCTAATTAGGCAAAGTTTCTTACGTCCACAAGTTTAAAGACTTCTTTGGGATCAAGAAGCGTCCAGATAGTACCGTTGGTGGGAAACTAGAATTACATTGTTATTTTAGTATTAGATTATTTATTTGATTGACTAACAGTTGTTAACTCTTGATTTCACCTGGTTTGACTATTCTTAAGAGCTTTCTCTTAAGACATAAAGTTACTCAAACTAGATTAAGCGATTGGCGGTAGTTCAGATCTGTCTTTAGATCTGGTGTTGACTTGTGATCATCAATTCTTACCAGACTTCATTGTGCGTGATCGATCATAAATTGGAATCAAGTTTGTTATTGTGCAGGTGATAAGCATGTAAGTGTTACATTTTATACCCATATTTATATTAGCTAGGATTCGATATTTTTGCTAATAATACCATTTTAAGCTTTTTATAGGAAATACAAGAAATCCAATCACTGGGAAGATAAACGGCTTAATCAGAAGCTAATAGACGTTTGCGAGGAAAATGACAAAATGTAGCTGGCTTGGTATTTCTATATATCAGCAGCATGGAAGTCATTTCACGGCCGGAGAAGAAAAGAGTTTGTGGTATAAAGAATTTCTTTACTTTCTCAAGCATGTGAAACCTGCAGAGGGTGGAAGTGGAGGACGTGTCATCTGCTCCACCACATTTGCATTTGTGCCTTAATGGTTTGTATCTCAAGCTATACTCCTCATTTCGATCAGACCAAAAGAAACTTGCATTTCTTCTATCCAAGCAGCATCGTCATTTCTAATCAAGGAAAAGGACCAGAGCTAATTTCGAGAAGCTGCAGTTAAGCCGAGTTGGAGGATTTGATAAAGGCAGTGATTGAATAATGGAAGAATGTTACGAGATGAAGGAAAGTTGATGCTGTAGATGTGAAAGAAGAGGAGCATTGAGTGTCTACTTTGTCGGTGGTTCTTTGGTAGTGTATGGTCGAGGTTTAAGGGTTCTTAGAGTCTTAAAATAATTGGGATTTTGGGCGTGTTGTGAAATGTTACTTAGAAGGTAAAGGAATCCATTAAGAGGGGTTCGAAATCAAACGTAAAGACAGCTCCCTCCACACAGGCAACTGCCCGGGAACTATTTGGATAATGGCCTGAGCTGTGTCGTACAAATAGAGAATAGAAGTTGGTGTTGTGTCCGATAGTGCAGGTAGGTGCTCAGTGGAATAGTAGTTGCCTGAGATGGTTTGTGAACGACGAAGTTTATAATGGACCGGGCTTTGGTGTTACTGGTGTATGTCCAGAGGAGAATTCGAATGCCATATTTCAACCTAGACAGACAAAAAGAGAAGTGGAGTTCTGTCAGTTTGGGGGAGTGGATACAGTGCCGTGAATGGAAGAAGACTAGGGTTTGGAGTTTCAATTTTGGATTCCATTTTAGATTAGCTAATGATTTAATATTTATTTATGGTTTTTGGAGAAAGCCATGTCTAGATAATTCATGTTAGGGTTTAGATAGAAGCCAATTTAATTTTTTTAACTCTACGATGATATTTCTAATAATAATTCATTGACTAGTAATTTCTCTTCATATAGCTTGGTATTTAATCGATTATGTGATTTTCTTGATTATTTATGCTTTTCAATTGATATTTCGTGCTTTGGTTAAATCCTTGACGTGATATGCTTTAGAATTGATATACAATGCTTTAGAATCACTACTTATGAAGCGAAGGAAATTACAGAGGAGAAACTATATTTTAGAATTTAATATATCATCTTCCGAGACATGAGATTGATTTCGAAATTTGTCTTGAGTAATAAATAGAGATCAGTAGAGTTTTATATGATTGAATTGGTGGAAATCGAAAAACCTAATAACCCACCCCCCATTTTGTTTACTGTTAAAAATTACCACTCCCATTTTGTTTACTGTTAAGAATTATTATTATTTCATTTTTTCCCGAATTTCTGAAAAATCGTTCAACGTCACCTTATTGATTTGGTTATTCTTGGTATTAGCTAGTAGCAGTATTTCACACTCCTCGTGGGAATGACCTGTGCTCGCCATTGTCTATTAGTACACACTATCAACTTGCAGTATTTTATTATAGGTTTCCCAACCTACCAAGTTTTTGGCGCCGTTGCCAGGGAGTGGTAGCAAAATACTCTCTAGTTGATATCAATTTTTCTGGTACATAACTATTTTTATTTTCTTTTTCTTTTTGTATATAATTTTTTTTTTTTTTTTCTTGTAGATTTTCTTTAGTTCCTTTTTACGCAGTTTGCTTGATTTTTTTAGGTACCTTAGTCTGAAGTGCGGCGATTGGAATTGATAACGGGCTCAAAAGTAAGTACTTGATATTCTCGCAAAGCTTTTGCAAGGTGAGTTATTGAGTAAATTTTACTTTATATTATGGTTTCCAGTGAATTGGCTTCTCTTATAGCTTTTTGGAATCTTACCAACAGAGCCGAGAAAGAGGAGCCATCTAATAGTTCACACGAGGAGTATGCATATGCACCTTCCTATTGTCAGGAACCTGTTAGAGACGAGTATGTAAATAATGATTGGAATTATTCTCATAGGCATGACCATTCCGGACCTTGTGAAGGTTATGATCATTACCAACCTTACCCAGGTTATGAGTCACATTATACAGATTCCAATTATTATTCACACACATATGAATCACCGTATGAAAGACATAATCGATTGTACGGTGAACTATCTCCATCTCTCGTATCTAGCCTAGAACAATTTACCAAACAAACTGAATTATTTGCGATTGAAACTGCTGAGAGTTGTGCTCAAACTGATAGAATGATTGTTGAACTTATGAAACCAGTAGAGGATCGTCGTCTATACGATGATTCAAGTTCTGATTTTTCTCATATTGATGACACTAATAATGAAACCGTTGTAGATGGTGAATCGGTAAGATTTGAGGATGATGATGGACTTAACACTGGTAGTGATTTTAGGAATAAGGATGCCGGGATAACATCTGAATCTAGTGTATCTTATCTAACTCATGATCGTATTACTGATTATTTGCCGATTCAAATGGACGAGAGTTATATTAGAGACACTATTTATTCAGATAATGATGATTTAGAAGAACTTATTTATACAGAAGATACTATTGTTGAGACTAATGACGAGATAGTAGAAGTTCATAATGAGATACCTTCTAGTCATTTGAATAATGAGATTCCTATAAGTCACTTTGTTGCAGATAATAATGAGGCGATTATTTATGATATTGTTGCTCAATTGAGCTCCTGTTTTGCTGACTTATCTTGTGATTTCCTGATTGCTGATGTGAATGTGGAGGTGATTGGTACTGGTCAGGTAACTGCTGATTTTGAACCAATCTTAGTTTGTTTAGCACACTTTGCAAATTCTGATGATCCAATGCTTATTGACATTGTCAATACATTGCTTCCTCTGATTTCTAGAGAAGATAATGTTTCGACCGAATGTATTTAAGCTGATTTAGAACCTGATTTAAAGTGTGCTTCCCGAAAAGAAACTAATACACATTCTATGTTTGTTGTCCATGTGAGTGATTTACATATCTCAGCTAAGGACTGTTTTCTATTGGGAATGGATTTACACATCTTTTTGGAGATTTATAGTGTTTGCAGGTTCATATTCACAGCTGCCCTGATTTGTTGGATTGATCCCTTGCTTTTCAGACTTTATATATATGCTTTGCATCTTACTTTGGTGTATCATCACTTTATTTGAGGTTCTTTGGGTGCACAAACAACGATACAAAGATTAAGTGTGGGGGAGTGGTTGAGCATTTAGATTATTTTTTTACATAATTTTTCACTTTTGTTAGGAATTTTCTTAATAAAATAAAATAAATAAATAAATAAATAAAAATGATATGATCAGCTATTGAGCGGGTCTATTGTTGGGTATTTTATTGCATGATCAGCTGTTGAGCGGGTCTAAAATAAAAAAAAATGATCAGCTGTTGAGCGGGTCTATTTTTTATTTTTCTCGAGGACTAGCAAAATATAAGTGTGGGGGTGTTTGATAAGCACGTAAGTGCTACATTTTATACCCATATTTATATCAGCTAGGATTCGATATTTTGGCTAATAATACCATTTTGAGCTTTTTATAGGAAATACAAGAAATCCAATTACTGGGAAGATAAATGGCTTAATCAGAAGCTAATAGACGTTTGCGAGGAAAACGACAAAATGTAGCTGGCTTGGTATTTCTATATATCAGCAGCATGGAAGTTATTTCACGACAGGAGAAGAAAAGAGTTGGTGGTATAAAGAATTTCTATATTTTCTCAAGCATGTGAAACCTACAGAGAGTGGAAGTGGAGGACGTGTCATCTGTTCCACCACATTTTCATTTGTGCCTTTGTGTCTCAAGCTATACTACTCATTTCGATCAGACCAAAAGAAACTTGCATTTCTTCTATCCAAGCAGCATCGTCATTTCTAATCAAAGAAAGGGACCAGAGCTCATTTCGAGAAGCTGCAGTCAAGACGAGTTGGAGGATTTGATAAAGGCAGTGATTGAGCAGTGGAAGAATGTTACTAGATGAAGGAAAGTTAATGTTGCAGATGTGAAAGAAGAGGAGCATTGAGTGTCTACTTTGCCGGTGATTCTTTGGTAGTGTATGGTCGAGATTTAAGGGTTCTTAGAGTCTTAAAATGGTTAGGAGTTTGGGCGTGTTTAGAAATGTTACTTAGCAGGTGAAGGAAGCCATTAAGAGAGGTTCAAAATCAAACGTAAAGACAGCTCCCTACACACAGGCAACTGTCCGGGAACTATTTGGATAATGGTCTGAGCCGTGTTGGACAAATAGAGAATGGATGAATAGAGAATAAAAGTTGGTGTTGTGGCCGACAGTGCAGGTAGGTGCTCAGTGGAATAGTAGTTTCCTTAGATGGTTTGTGAACGACAAAGTTAATAATGGATCGGGCTTTGGTGTTATTGGTGTCAGTCCAGAGGAGAATTTTAATGCTATATTTCAACCTAGACAGACAAAAAGAGAAGTGGAGTTCTGTCAGTTTGGGGGAGCGGCTACAGTGCCGTGAACAGAAGAAGACTAGGGTTTTGAGTTTCGTTTTTGGATTCCATTTTAGATTAACTAATGATTTTATATTTGTTTATGGTTTTTGGAGAAAGCCATGTCTAGATAATTCATGTTAGGGTTTAGATAGAAGCCAATTTAATTTTATAAATTCTACGATGATATTTCTAATATTAATTCATTGACTAGTAATTTCTCTTCTTATAGCTTGGTATTTAATCGATTATGTGATTTTCTTGATTATTTATGCTTTTCAATTGATATTTCGTGCTTTGGTTAAATCCCTTGATGTGATATGCTTTAGAATTGATATATAATTCTTTAGAATCACTTCCTATGAAGCGAAGGAAATTACAGCGAAACAATAATTTAGAATTTAATATATAATCTTCCGAGACATGAGATTGATTTCGAAATTTGTCTTGAGTAATAAATAGAGATTAGTAGAGTTTTATATGATTGAATTGGTGGAAATCGACAACCCTAATAACCCACTCCCATTTTGTTTACTGTTAAGAATTATTTATTATTTCACTTTGTCCCGAATTTCTAAAAAATCTTTAAACATCACCTTATTGATTTGTAGATTCTTGGTATTAGCTAGTAGCAGTATTTCACACTCCTCGTGGGAACGACATGTACTCGCCATTGTCTACTAGTTAGACACTATGCACTTGCATTATTTTATTATAGGTTTCTAAACCTACCAGCAGGTACAGAAGAAAACTTTGAAGATTTGAAGACAATTCTTATTGGTTTTTTATCTTTGTGATTTTCTTCGTGCACAAACTTATTTGTCTGGGATCCGAATAGATCTCGTTTATTTTTTTTAGGCGATTGATTGACTAGTCGTTAGAATTACAAGCTATCAATTGGTGGTACTCTTCAGTATCCGAATCTGATAGTTCTGTTTGACTTGATCTGGTTAACTTGTTAATTCATATCTTGGAAGATCTAAGCCGACAAAGGAGTTTATTGATTTAAATATAAGTGCCTTTGTAAAAATTCAACTATAATATCTCTAAAAACTTCTTGAGATAAGAAGAGTCGTTACCAAAAAAATTAGTGCTTTATTGTTTGGAAGACGACATAAAGGGTCTTTACAGGGGGTGAAGCAACTTAAGATAGTGGACTATATCTTATGAATCACGTTTGCTAGCCAGATTGTTTTGTAGGCGCAGGGATACTGAGGAAACTAGGTAACTAGGGGTAGTTTGCTTGGTCTCAACTATACGAAGTTGGTAGTGGTCTTTGCATAACGGCTTAATTATGAGAGTATTCAAAACTGGACTAGGTCCAGGGTGTTTTTGCATTTGCGGTTTCCTCGTTAAAAGATCTTGTTGTGTGTTTTTACTTTACTTTCCACATTATAATTTATTTAAGTTATAATTAAAGTAATTGCACTTGTACGTTAATCCCAAACACTTGGGTTAATCCCTATAGTTGTGTTCGGTTTCGAACCAATATTATGTACCAAGTGTATACCTTATAGTTTGATATCTTATAAATAGTTTCTGTCTATATTAGATTAAGCAAGGTATCAAACTTATAGGTTGATATCGAAAATATTGTGGTGTACTTGGTACCCTCGTCATTTCAGAATAACTACCATACTGTCCAAAGTTGGTTTAGCAGCTTTACTACGCTTTCTTAGCTCAACTCTTGGATTGATTTTTCATTTGAGATTAATAAGAGCATCATGTTCAGCATCAAGAGATACAACCTCTTCTCTAGTTAAAGATGGTGGATAAGTTAGGATGCCCAGAATTTTAAACCGCCTTACTGAGTTTGAAGAATAAATCATATCATAAATCTCATGTTCAGCCAGACCTTGTTGAGTATTATGAGCCTCGGATTTATCAAATAAGGGAAAAATACGGTTTAGTCCAAAAACACGTCAAAAAGTACAGATTATTCCACCCCGAGTTAACTAGGTACAAATTAGTCCAAGAGTTATTTAAAATATGGAAATTACACAAATAACCTTTATAATTACAATTTAGTCAAAATATTTGCAGTTTAATCCAAAGTGACTCACGATGACATCAGTAGTTTTAAATAACATAAAAATAATTAAAAAATAATTTATCTTTCGAACCGCTCGTCCAAAATCCGCAAACTTTACATTTTCGGAAAGATCTTTCCGAGATCTGCAAAAAGAGTACCCATATGACTATATAATTCTGATTTTTTTTAATGTATACTTGGTGCACAGTTATGTACACATCAGCAAAAGTCCAGAAAATCCAGCACATATGTTTACAAAACAGATAAATATATCCATGAGATGAGACAATGGTGTACAACCATGTAGACATATACGAAAATCCAACCTTCATACCCACAAGACAAATGTGCACTGCAGCTTGCCTAGCTATGGATGCAAATATACATTGCAGCTTGCCTAGCTAGTTCAGATAATCGCAATATGGAAGTCATGAGTTATGAATTAGTAAATCTAAACACAGATTCTGGTTGTTTGCGAAAACATGCATTCTCATATCATATTTGAAACCTGGAAATTGGCAAGACTAACATCTATCTAAATGCATGGTTGTCCTGGATGATAGTGGACGACATGGACCTATAGGTACGCATGTAAAATAAAGTCAAAGACGGACATAAATCAACTAAATCACCAAGTAAAGAATAAATACAGAAATCAACTAAATCATCAAGTAAAGAATAAATACAATACCTCATTAATAGCCAAAAATGTCCATTGCTCTTCTTCACTTTTTTAAGCTTCCTCAAAAAGTACCTAAACAAGAATGATTTAATAACTCATTAATATTTTAAGAATGCTATTAAAATCATCTCACGATATCAATAAACAACACCTTTCATCAAGAATTAATATTTTTTATATTATTGAGAGAGCACAATGGTGTACAACTATGTACACACCTAAAAAAATGCAACATTCATACCCACAAACCATATATTATTAAGATAGCACAAAAGTGTACAGCTATGTACCAGTGGCAGAGGCAGCTGCACACGCATCCCAGCTAACATTCAAGCCTAAAATTTTATAAAAAGTGGACTTACAAACCCACTTAAGCCTACTTGCTACCCCTAATGATATTTTTCTTCCCCATAGATAGATTTCTAGCTCCGCCCCTGCTATGTACACACCTAAAAGAATCCAACTAATCCAACACCCATAACCACAAAACATCTCATATATATTATTGAGATAGCACAATGGTGCACAATTACATACACCTACAAAAATCCAACATCCATACTTACAGAAAACATGCATATATTATTGAGATATCACAATGGTACGCAACTATGTAGATACCTATAAAAATTTAACCAATCCAACATCCATACACATTAATAATTTCTCTACTTTTTTGTCCGTGTACATAAAAGGGGTGATTTTAAAATTCGTAAGTTTTGACAGAGCCCAATGCGGCATCAATGCACTAGCTGAAACTAGATTTAGCAAGCGATTTCAGTGTATGCAACGAATGAACACTTCTCAACAAAGTATACAAAATCAAAATATAAGTACACGATGAATATAGACAAATATCTCTAAAGTACCTATAAAAAAACCCCAAAAAGATCGAGAATTGTTAATGTGTACAGCTATGTACACGTCAACAATAAACAGGTGTACAACTACGTACAAACTAAAATTCAGCATGTGTATAACTATGTACACATTAACAATCAACATATTTATAATTATGTAAACATTAATATTCAGCATGTGTACATCTATGTACACATTAATATTTAGCATGTGTACAACTATGTACACATTAACAATCAACATATGGACGATGATGTACACATTAATATACAGTATGCGTATAACTATGTGCACATATGCAATACACGTCGACAACTTCTAGTTTGAGTAAAATAGGAAAGTGATAATGCAAAAGCTGCAGGAATCTGGCTTCCTTTCAGATAATTATATGTCATTTATCAATAAACAAACAAAAAAACCAAGATGCAAAATAAAATAAACAAACATAAGAGTGGAGATCCTTAACCAATACCTTTTAGATATTTCATTCTGCGACTCGGCCTCAAATGGTGGAAGCCAAAAAGAATTCACATCGTATGTCTCTGCGTCCAGGTGTACACTAAGTAGTCATGACCTTTGTTCTCACACACTTCTAGTGCTAAGTAATGTCCCACACATCGTATGTCTATTCTTACTTGACTATATAGATCATCCAAAGTCCGCAACTTTCGGTCGTTCCTGCAATAAACGCAACAAAAAATCAACTCCTCATACTTATGCACAATTTTCAACTAGCAAATGAACGGTAAAGGACCTACACCTACTTAGTCGGACTTCTCCAGTCTTGAAAAAATTATGTGTTCATTCATATATCTCGATTATTATACAAATTATAGTTCATATACAAACAAGAACAATCAGGATTCGAAACCTCAAACAATCAGACAATATATACATTATATAGTGGTTCGGTGTACAAACATGTACACATCCACAAAATATACCTTGATTTTAGCTATCATTGCGAGAAACAAACAGTGATATAAAATAGGCATGTGATGAGTAGTTAAGCAAAATATCTGCATTGGCATCAATTAATAACAAAAGTTACTTGACAAATAATCGAAGCTCATTAGGTTTTAAGTTTTAAAATTTACTGCAACTATATACCTTCCTACCTGTAACTTAAACTATAGGTGGTGTACAAGCATATACACCTCGTATAACAAGCACAAAAAAGAAGAAAAAAAACAGTGCACCTTTATGTGCACCGCGTATAACTAGTGTACAAGAAAATACACCTATCTTGTAGAAGCTACAAACTCATGTGGCCTAACAGTTTAGAAGTTTTTGCAGCAAAATGGAGCTTTTCCAACATATTATTTACCATTGAAGTTAACATCATAAGTCACATCTCAGTTTTTACACCATTAACACTGATACCGTCATTATTATGATATTATTAAAAGCAATAGTTACTAGAACCATCCTAAAACCAAATATCACTAAATACCATTCCTTCAAAAATAAAAAAATCTAATGCGTAAACTATCAATATGGAAATTTTGTGACCCGTCACTCACGTAATGTTGCCACACTACAATTATTCGAATATGCGATTCTTTATCTAGTAATGTCAATTTTTAAAGCTTAAATAGGTGTTGCAATGTAATAGTCTTAATGATTATAGTGACTACTATGCTCCTGCGATACTATATTACTTTTATAAGAATGAAACCAGTGTATCTAATACCAACGATCACTTCATACTTACCAGAGCCATAGAAATTTTCATCATCGAGTTCTTCAAGAGTCCCAACATCAAAACAAGAAGAAACTTTTCCTGCTAATCAGTTTATGTGCTAAACGAATTAGTCAATTATTATCCAAAGAAAAATTAGTGACAATTGTCTGAGAAAGTTCATTGAAGCAACATGATATGACAAATTCCAGTTAGGACAAAGTGACAGGGGATCTTACACTTGGCTAAGAAGAGCTCTTTCGTCGAGCTACCTTCTTTTTGGATGGGTTATTGGCTTCTATATATACATATCTACTCTGCAAAATAAAGCCAACCATTAGCATGTAGAAACTCTAGGAAGAGAACAAACAAAAAAGTCAACATGTGCACATTGACGTTCAATAGGTGTACAACTATGTGCACGTTAAGAATCAACATGTGTATAATTATGTACACATTAGTATTCAACATGTGTACAATTATGTACACACTAAGAATTCAATAACAAAAGGCCACTGGTGAAAACTTAATTAACCTATTACGGTTTCCATAACAAACCTGAAGCAAATAGCCTACAATTAAGACTATTATAAAAGGATTAAGACAAGAAGCTAAATACAAGCAGATAGAACGGAACAAACTTCATATAAAATCATCTCTTTTAGTATTTTCCCCTCAACCGAAGCCACGAATCTCTCTCCATCCTCATCAGCCGCCTCCTTACAGTTTGCACTGTTAGCGCCATTCCTGGCTGCTCCATCCACAAGAGTAAATATGTGATTATCAGAATCTAAAAGTGATTCTGAAAGGATTCCATGCATAAATAAAACAAAATAAAAAGAGAAATGCAAACAAAAGTTACTAATGTATTTGCCTCAAAATTCAAAATATAGTTTACGTCTTCAGAATTTTCACCCGAAAGTAGATTTTAAAATTTGAGACAAGTTAATTGTTCTGGCTATGATCTATGAGAAATCTACATGAGCTTCTCTAGCAATGTCTGGAAAACTAATATGCTAATTTGAATAAATAAAACTCTAAATAATGTAAATACTACATATACAGATCATAGTCACTAGAAGTAAAACCAACTACGTAAAGTTTGATCCAACAATGAAACACCAGAGATTTCCAACTAGTATACTTTGTCTCAAGGATAGTACAAGAAACTTATGATAAAAAGAATTATCCAACTTACTTTACTTACCCAAAAATTAATCCTCCGATTAAGTGTGTCCACTGGTACCCCAATAGCTGCAGCAAGATTCTTCGAGGTCCAACTGACAAAACATGATGTGCAATTCAATTCATTGTGTAGTTGCAAGAAATCCCACAACCAACACCCCTTAACAATTTCTATAGATCTATACATATTGAACATAAAAATGAAGATGAAAGTGCTAAAAATGTAAAATGGACACAAGGATTTTTTACATGGTTCGATCAATGTGATCTACATCCATGGTTCTTCACTATGAGTGTTGGAATTATATGACTATTACATTTAGAATCTCCATTAATGGGTTCTTGGGTAGAGCTCTAGATATAAATGGTGGTAGAGGACGAAGAAGAGAATACTAAATATAAGATTGACCTATCCTTTCTCTCTCCTTCCTTTTTCTTTATATATGTGTTTACATAGTGGATGACAGCTAATATGGATAGTGGGGTACAGCTAATAAATCCCTTATTTTCGGATCTGGGAGGGAGATTGCCGTGCTTTCTTGATATTGCCTTCACACGTTCCGTGTGATCTTTGTGATGTCTTCGCATACGTAAGTAGTGAAGTGATGGACTCGTTACTTTCGCCTTTAAGTAATTGTTGTAAAAATGATATTTAAGCGCTCCTATTGTAGTGTGCGGTATTTTGTACCCACATTCTGCCTCTTTTTCCTTGAATATTGCTTGAAGAGCGATCTTTAAGGAAAAATCCGTGTTGGTGTAATTGTTGGAGCGAGACGCGTGGTGTTGGTGTAGCCTTTGATCTTTGTTGTTAAAGGAACTACGCGAAAGAATATTAAACTTAAAAGTATGTACTTGCCTCTATTCTTTTGTGAAGTTCCGAAGTCTTGTTGTTGTTGATCGCAAGTTCTTGATGGAATGATTCATTGTTTTCGATTTTTCCTCTGCGTACTTGGTGTTGGAGTAGTTGATATGGTGTTGAACTTGCGTGAGAATTATGCTGTTTGAGGTTGAGGGTTAGTTATTGATGTTTAACGACTTGAATCCTTAATAGGGCTTGGTGCTTTGGAGATTTTGTTGAGATTGAGTGTGTTTGGCCTTGTAAAGATGATACTTCTAAAATTGTTGATGTTGGAGATGTAATGAACTATCGTGTGTGGTTTCTGTGAGGTAACTTCTATTTCGCGTACTCCATTGTTGTTGAGGATTCTTTTCATTCATGAGTGAGCATCTTCTTTGGAAATAATTTTGACCGAGAAGGTAAAGAACATCAAATGTTTTCTTGGTAGTCCATGATCGCATTTGTTCTTTAGTTATGAGGGAAGAATTATTGATGAAGATCGAGATGCTTTGATTGATGAGGTTGATTGCGGACTTGTGCTTGAGATTTGTTGCTTTCGGGTTGATGAGCTTTAGCGATGATTGATGATGATATTTGTTGTGGATGTGGAAGATTTCTTTCTTTGAATTGTTGGTACCGCTCTTCATTCTTGTCTTGCCTCCGCCTTAGATTTTCTTCTCATGCGGTGGTATAATGTCTCTAAGTTGTTAATGCGAAAGAATTGAGCGAAATAATTGCATACTCCTTTGGTGATGCCATCTTGTTATCCTACCTCAGCTTCCTGTATGGTATTGATTCATTCGTGCTTTATCACGTGATATTATTCCATATTTATAAGAATTTGGAAAATGCTTGTGCGATTATAACGCTTATGTGATGGTTATGCCACGAAATGTGTATGCAATGCTTGTGCCATGAAATGCTTATGTGATGAGAATGTTTATGCGATGAGAATGTGATGCTTATATGATGAGAATGCTTATCTATTGTTGATTAAGTGGAATGTATAGATAATGTTTGTGTTACTTAGCTCATTGTGCCGCGCTAATATTGATGTTGCTTCAAATTGCTTCCATTTTGCATTGGCTTCGTTCTTGGCATATGCACCGCTCTTCTCCTTTTCATTGTTTCTTGCACGTTCATTTGCTTGTAGTTTATCTTTCTCCCTTTAGTTCTTTGTCCATCTTTAGTTCATTGTATCGCATTGTATTATTACCTCCCTTGTTTATTCCTGCACTATTAGTATCGTATAATAAACTCAAAATATATAGGTCTTTTGTGTTTATTTCAAGGTCTTACGCGCCTCCCTAAGTAAAGGTCTTATGCATCCTCCCCCTGTTGAATAGGTCTTATCCTTGCCCCAGGGTATTATTTTTGGTTGGGCGAAGAAATCTCAGGCGACCATTACTCTTTCAAGTAATAGTCCATTGATCTCGCCTTATCATTTTTAGTATTATTGCCTCAGCAGGATATATTGACGCATCAATACGATAAGCCTATACTCTCCCTTGAGTCATAGCCCTATGATATTGATGTCTTGGACACAATTTAGCTCCCTAATGGAGGGTGCCGTTCTTATCTTCCCCCTGATTGCCCTTTCAAGGAAGCTTACCCCTACCGGGTTAGGGTGGGCTCTTCCCATCAAGTGATGCCAACAATCAGTTGTTTTCGTGTCCCCTTATCCCTCCGCCGATATGGATTATGGTTACGAGACCACACCCTAAGTGGGGTATCTTGAGGACCAAGTGTATCATAGTCAGGACAGAGCAGTTAACTTACCCAGTAGGGAAATGAAGTTGCCGCATCGCTCATCTCCCTATCAATCTCGACTTTTGATACCACCACGATCTCATTGCTGACATATCTTTATGCCCTAGCATCCCGGCGTAAACTGATAATATCGATGATGAAAACCCTCTTCTTCTTCTCAAAAATTATTCTTCTAAAGCTTGATGTTCTCGTGGATTTGATCCTTTTTCTTAGTTTGTTTATTTATTCATTTAAGTATTATAATCATTTTGTCTATTGATTTTTAGATTTGCTTGTAGAAGAAATCTAAGTTTTCTTAATAGTTTCTTTTGTTGGTGAAATTTATTTTTCAATTATCTGTTGGTTTCTTGCTAATGGAATTTTAATTTCTTTTGGCAGATCTCCTTGTTGGTCTTTGTGTAATCTCAAGTCGTGAAACCAGTCGTGGTAAAATCTCCATCATCAAATTTGAAGTTATCGTAGTAGTGCTTGCTTTCCAGTAAGTCGTATTGTATCTCCCATACCATTGGGTACTCAATAAAGGTCGTTTATTGGTTTTAAGAATTTTCTCAACAGCTCATATCTTCGTGATTTCCTTCTTCCATCAGAGTTTAATCATGATGGTCTTCTTTCATCATCTCATTCAAAACCAATGGGTTGAAATGGTCAAAATAGTAGTCAATCAACAACAACATTTCAGTCACCATAATAGGAAACTTTTGCCTCTCTCTAAAATTCAAAAAAAAATCAAAAATTTCATCCCGGAAATCAAGTGGGATAATTTATCCACTATTCTAGGAAACAAAAAATTTCTAAATATTTTCAATCCTTTTATAACCCAATCATATATCCTCTCATAAGTTCAAACCCTATTATCCCTATACTTTATAAACAGCAGGAGTTCGGTCTAGAGAAACATTAAATTTTAAAGAGAGTAATCCATATCATTAAGATGGACGGGCTATCCCAGAGTATGCAGTCAGCAAACATTGGAACTAATCCTTCAAGGATTCTAAGAAGATCAATAACATCTGCACAGGTTGTTAAAGATGCAGCTGAAGAATGGTCTTACAGTTTACTAGGGAAGATTATCTCAAAGGATCCCTTATCCCATGAGAAGGTCAAGATATAAATAAATCTTAGATGGAAGTGCTATAGGAGGTTTGGGATAATATCTAAAGGAGTCGATCTTTTTTTCTTTAGATTTGAAAGAAAAGCAGCTTATGAGAGTGTTCTAGCTGAAGAACCTTGGTCGATGCTTGGATATTTATTAAGTCTTCAAAATTATATCCCCAACATGCCACTTCAAGACTACAAATTTATAAGCCAAGTCTGGTGTGTAAAGCTTAGGAACCTTAAACAAATTATCCTAAGTGAAAAATTGGATAATGATATTTGCTTGGATATTGGGAAGAAAGTAACTCCAATGGGAAAGAAGAGACTTCCAAGAGGTCATGTTACAAACACTGTCTACATAGAGGTTGATCTGAAAGAACCCTTGAAAAGGGGTGGATGGGTAGATACCCCAACTGGGGAAGAGAATGGATTATTTACCACTTTGATATGAAACCATATGAGATATGTAAGGAATGCTGGGTGGTGGATCATGTTGATGAGAAGTGCAAAAGATTATCTCAAGAGAATAAGTTCGAAGCTATGAATGAAGAGCAATTTGCTGTGTTTAGTCAGACAGATGAAGGATATTTTTTTTGGCTGTCTATATCCTAAACACGGATGTAGATAGTAATAATACTGGGATGTCGGGCTTATCTCCCAATGGAAATAATGGAATATCAGAAATTGACCTTAGTGCTGAAGGTGATATGAGGAAGAACAAAAGAATCCGTGATGATGAAAACCCTTTCAATGAAAAAAACCCACAATCAATACCCAATTCCCATATCAACCCAATTTTTCAGAGTGATGAAATAATCAATATGGAAACAGGAGCTGTTGACATTGGATCTAATATGGATCTGCAGATGGATTATCACCAAAATAATATGGGAGAGAAAGCAATGGATAACTCAACTACTCATAGAGGAGATTTGATTACACAATACCAACTTGGAGGGCTCGCCAATCACCAGGTTCTTTCGTAAACCTAATTTTCTGCCATAATTTTATTTTGAGTCATATTCTCTATAGAATTTTTATTGGTCTTTTTCAATTTGCTATTCTAGATATGAAAATTTTAGCTTGGAATGTCCAGGGTCTAGGCCAAAAATTCACTAAAGATCAATTATTTACCCTAGTCAAAAAAACATTCTCCTGATTTCTTATTCCTCTCTGAAACAAAGGTTGATAGTGCGATAATGTTAGCTGTTGCCAATTCTTTAAATTACTGCAATCATGCACACATTGATAGAGTTGGCCTTGCAGGTGGTTTAATTCTTATGTGGAAGGATGGAATTCAGTGTGAAATCCAAGATATATCTTATAATATGTTTCATGTTGTTACTGGACTTGATCAGAGTAAACCAGAGGTGCTAGTTACCTTTATGTATGGTTCTACTTACACTGAGAAAAAACAGGAACAATGGGAATACATGACTAGAATTAGTGAAAATATTAGGCAACCTTGGTTAGTAATTGGAGACCTTAACTTTCACTTGCATGATAATTCTGAATCCTCTGGTATGTCTAATGATGATAAGTATGTTCAAGATAAAGTAAATGTTTGTGAGTTGGTTGATCTTGGTTTTGTTGGTAGAAATTATACTTGGACTAGTAATAAGTTTGGTACTGGAATTAGGAAATCTAGAATTGATATGTCTCTAGGCAATCAAGACTGGCTCATTAATTTTCCTCAAGCTAGATTACACCATTTAGTTCAAGCTGGTTCTGACCACTGTCCAATCTTGTTTAAAATTGATAATGCTGTTGCTAATGGTTGGAGGCCTTTTAAATTTTTTGCCATGTGGATGAAACATCTTGCTTTTAAACATCAACTCTCTATTGCCTGGAATGTTGAAACTAGTGGTTCTCCTGGTTTTAATCTATCTGTTAAACAACAAAGTGCTAGGAAAAGACTATCTCATTGGAACAAAATTGAATTTGGAGATATTGATAGAAATATCAATAATATCCAACTTCAATTAGAAACTGTTCAGTTGGAGAATCCTTCTAATTCTCAACATGATAAGATAACTAATATTATTAAAGACCTAGATCATTGGTTTAATATTAAAACTGATTTTTATAAGCAGAAGTCTGGGGAAAAATTCATCACTGATATGGATCAAAATACTAAATTCTTTCATAGCTTAGCTAATAGAAGGATGTTTAGGAAAAACATTGATACTTTGTGTGATGCTAATGGAACTTGGTATAATAATAGGAATGAGATTGCTGATGTTCTTGTTTCTCATTTTAGCTCTGTCAGTAAAACTACTAATCCTAGCCTTACTGAAGATACCTTTAATATTATACCTACTATTTTCACTGAACAGGAGAATGATAGTTTTACTAGAATTCCTACTAGTGAGGAAATTCATAAGACTATTAAAAGCATGACTGCCTGGAGCTCTCCAGACCCAGATGGTTTTCAAGCTGGTTTTTACCAGGCTAATTGGGACATAGTTGGTAATGATGTCTTCAACAAAACTTACCTATCTTTGATCCCTAAAACTGAAAATGCTACCATTCCTGTGCATTTTAGACCCATTGGCTTATGTAACACTATATATAAGGTTATTTCCAAAACTATTGCTGATAGGATAAAACCTTACTTGAAGCATCTCATATCTCCTTACCAGGCTGCATTTGTTTCAGGGAGAGCTATACATGACAACATTATTATTTCTCATGAAATGATACATACTATGAAGCATAAGGAAGGCTATAGTGGAACCATGGCTCTTAAACTAGACCTTTCTAAAGCTTTTGATAGGATTGAGTGGCCTTTTTTACTAGGAATTCTTAGGAAATTATGTTTTAATGAGAAGTTCTGTAGGTACATAGAACAGTGTATTTCTACCACTCAAATTGTTGTGCTCCTTAATGGTTCTCCCTCTAATAGTTTCACTCCTACTAGAGGCATTAGGCAAGGGGATCCTCTTTCCCCTTACCTTTTTATAATCTGCATGAATATTTATCTAGACTTCTTTTACATGTTGAATCTAACCATTTGATTTCAGGTGTTAAAGCCTCTAGAAACTCTCCAGGTATTACTCACCTTATGTTTGCAGATGATATCCTTATTTTTACCAAAGTTGATATGCATAACATTGCAGGTATCATGAATGCGATAAATACTTTTGGTAAGTTATCTGGTCAAATGCTCAATGTTGAGAAATCAAGTGTTTATTTTAGCCATAATTTAAGTCCAGCAGTCAAACACAATCTAGCTACTGAACTTAAGATGACTGAAATGCAGGAATCTGATAAGTATCTTGGAGTTACTCTTTTGATTGGTAGAAATAAGACCAAAGCTTTTAGTCCTATAGTACAATCTTTTGGTTCTAGACTTAAAACTTGGAAAGGTAAAACCATAAACCATTCTAGAAGATCTATAATGGTTAAGTGTGTTCTGAATGCTTTACCAACCCATCAAATGGGTAGTTTCAAGATTCCTAAGACTATGATTGACCAAATGGACTCAATACAGAAGCAGTTTTGGTGGGGTCACCATCACAGTAGAGGTCTCTGTTTAATTAGTTGGACTAAACTTAGTATTCCAAAAGCCTTAGGAGGTCTAGGCTTTAGAAATCTTGAAATATTTAACACTGCTTTGCTTACTAAACTTGCCTGGAAAGCATGTACTGATGATAATTCTTTATGTATGCAAATTGTTAGTGCAAAGTATGGTAACAGTAGCAGTCTTCTCGATTTGGATAAGTTGAAAGATGACTGTTCTTGGCTCTGGAGAAGTATGTATGCTGGTTTAGAGGTAGTTTAAAAAAATTCTATATGGTCTGTTAGGTGTGGTACAAAAATAAACATTTAGCTATATAATTGGATTATAGGTTTAAATAGTCCACCTATCCCAATAGTTGGAATATCTAGCTTTTCTTCTTATAATTATGTATGTGATCTTTTTCTACCTGACACTAGGACATGGAATGATAGCCTGATTCATAATCTCTTTGACCAGCATACTACAACTGCTATTTTGAACATGATTGTGTCTTTTTCCGGTGAAGATACCCTAATTTGGAAGCCTGACAGAAAAGGCAAATTCTTTGTAAAGAGTGCTTACAATACTCTTTGTAGTGATTTTGTGAATGATGCTATTATGGATGATACTGTTCCCAGAGATGTTTGGAAACATCTCTGGAATACTAGAGTCCCTCATAGAGTTCAACTCTTTGCGTGGAAATGTCTGAAGAATATTGTGCCTACTAAAGCTAGAATTGCAAATTATAAACCTGGAATAGATCTTCATTGTTGCTTCTGTACTCATAGCTTGGAATTTATGGATCATCTTTTCTGTGAATGCAGCTATGCTAGATCGATTTGGTTTGCTATGGGTTTTAATATATCTGACATTCTACAGTTCTTTATCTCCTTGGAAAACTGGATTATTAGTTGGTTTATAAAGGATAATCTCCCTCAGAATATGCATGATATTGTCCCATACAATTATATTTGCAGGGCGATGTGTACAATTTGGTACATATGGAAAGATAGGTGTAATCTGGTTTTCCTGAATACAAAACCAAATGTACAAGCCACTATTTCTAGAATTCGGAGTCTAGCAAATCAATGCAGTAACACTGGAGCTTCTTATGGTATTAGTTACAATCCAATTTTGCAATAGAAAGAATGGTCTCCTCCTGATAAAGATTATTTGAAACTTAATATGGATGCTTCTTATATTGCTGCTACAGGGAAAGGATCAATTGGACTAATTATTCGAAATTTTGCAGGCAAATGTCTAGGTGTCAAAGGAATGGAAATAGGGGATGTGGTGGATGCTGAATATGGAGCTGAACACTTTGAATGTAAAGCTCTATGGATGGTTATGGAATGGGTGGAATCTCTAGGATATGCACAAGTTGTCTTCGAAATGGATTGTGAAACTGTGATGAAATCACTCCACAATGATGATTTACAAGTTCATTGGTTCAATCAGAATTTAATTTTATTAGTTAAAGAAAGGTTTCAAAATAGAAAACGTTGGTTTTGTAAGCAAGTTCATAGATCTGGTAATAGTGTTGCTCACAACCGAGCCAAAAAAGCTAAAATTGAAGCAAGGTCTTACTGTTATTTTGATAACTATCCTCCTGATATTACTAAATGGATTGAGGATGACTATGTAACTACCAGTTATTTCTAAATCAATAAAATTTTATTAGTATCAAAAAAATAAATCATAGTCAGGACTTGCCAAGAATGGTCGGGAACGCTCCAGACGCCCCAGGCACGCTTGACTCAATCGTGTACCGCGGCGCCCTGATCGAATTTCTACACTCCTTAGGAGAGACTCAAGAGCCTCTACTGGATAGGCTTTTGTTTCGCCCCTATTTCCATGACTCAAGTTACATGGTGGCATTGCCTTCCCCTGAGACATGTATTACTAGGTTTTCCCCAATTATGACGCGTGTTAGGGCTTATTTGTCTTGCCTCTTGCTTTTACGTGAACTAGGGTGCACGCCACAATTGGATGCCTAGCCTCCCTAATTAGAGGTTTTAATTTTTATTGCCTCCTATTAAGGTCTTATCATAAGGTTTTATTTTTGCCTTTTTCTTCTACTTGTATTTCTTTATGTTTGTTGGCTTTTTCTTCTTTGCATTTCTTTCTTCTTGTTGTATCACTCTATTTCTCTTGATGTGAGTTTGTAGTTGTGAGTTCCTCTTGGTGCGTTGATATCGCCTTTACTAAGATAGTTGTAGCCTTGGCCCCTTTTCTTATTAGGATGCTTCATTTTTTGCTATATGTATGAAAGCTTTAAAATTTGTTGGTACTTAGCTCGTTGTAAGATAGCAAGTTGTTTTTGATTCATACGGTGATAATCTTTGTTGGTGTTGAACTAGTGTGAGCGAACTAGTGTGAAGAAGATGTAAACATTTGCGAGGTAGAAGCTTATGTAAAAATTTGCCTAAATGTGCGCAAGAGGAACTCGAACTCTGGACCTATAACTTGCTTCTTCCTTTCTTGACCATCTGTGCGAAAGAAACGCACAATGCTGAAGTTTGACCATATCTTCACCCTTAGCAACTCAGTAAAAAATGTAAAAAATACGCATAAGGTGGGATTCGAACGCATGACACCAAGTTCATTATCTTCTCCCTTGACCATCTGGGCTACCTCTTGTACGCAAAATAATGAAGCTACTCTGTCATTTTATCGTTTTCTTCTCCCTTTTGAAATGTATAAATGCCGCCTCTGACATCCTTGAAATGTATAAATGCCTCCCTTGACATCTCCTCCTGGTAGAAACAGATACTATCGCCTTCTTGAAATGTATAAGTGCCGTGCAGCAAAAACAAATGCAAGAGGCATGACTTAAACCCGTGACCTACCGCTTCCATTGTGGAGCCCTAACCAACTGTACTGCGCTGCCTCCTGGTAAAATATGTGAAAAATACAAGTGAGTTTGGTTTCGATTGCATGACCCTAAGCTTGTACTCTCCCCTGTGAACCATCTGTGCAAGTTTCTGTTTGGAAAGGATTGGTATTATTCGCGTAACTTATTCTCATGTTATCGCCCTTTGTATAATATTTAGCATGCCCTAAAATCTGTTTATTTCGTCCTATTGAACTGGATTTGGTTCATTTTAATGGAGTCTGATGTGGTTGTTCGTTTTTGACCTCCTAATCTGATCGTGCTCGTTGTTTCTTGTTACTGTCATGGTTGATGTTGTCCACTTACGGTAGTTTACTCTGATCGTGCTCCTTCTGTTTTCGTAAACTGTTCTGCTTAGTTGTCTTTTTGTAGTTTGTAGAATGGATCTTTCGTTGCTGCCAATCTTTAGCATCATATGTTCCCTTGTGCTGTATCATAGGTATTAATGCTTCTACTTGTTTCTAAGAGTTGGTGTATTGTATTTTCCGGTGTCATTATTTGTGCTTTCTCCCTTTGCCACTTGCTCCAATTATAGATACTTCCCTGTACTTCCTCGTCTCTGTCAATATAAAACATTTTAAGAGAAAAAGAAAATTTATTGGTGATTGTTGTAGCTTCCTTTCTTTCCCTTTCATTTGCACTTTATTTCATCGCCCTTTACTGTTCTTCTTCGTCGCGCTGTTGAGCTGTTGATTCTTTCCTTTGTTATTAGCAGCACCTGCTTAGAGATGGTTCCAATCATTCACGTCTTTATTGTGCGGTGAGAGTTGCAGATATCTTTATTGGTTGAGCCGCTCCTATCTTTAAGTTAATATCGCGCTTTACTGATACATTCGCCTTTGGATTTTACCGCTCTGCGTTTGTGGATTCCTTCGCGCTATAATGATGTTCTCCTTCACCTGCAATACCTCCTCCCATGTTAATTTCTTTACCTTTCAATTTCGCCGCGCTGTTGAGTTGAGTTCTCTCCGCGCTGTAGTGATGATTCCTTCGCCTGCTACTTTACCGCCCCTGTTATTTCTTTCTTCGCTTTATGAGCTGGGAAATGAATTTACTTTCTTTCGCCTTTGCGGGTTTTGCTGGCATATCTTTTTCTTCGCTCATGCTGCTGGTTATTTCTCCTGGTTGATTTTCCTGCCTTACGGGATGACCTAGCTGTAAACATCAGATCAATTTAACGAGTAATAACAACTATGCCTCCGCTGTTTTTAAATTCGGCTAAATGGGTTTGTAAGGCAAGGTTCAGTTATTGAAAATCTGTAGTCAAAACTTGTTTGGATCCAAGATTTTATCAATAGATTAGGTTTCTGTGAAGAACAGTTTTTGAATTTTATGAAACTTTTTTCAAAACTTTTGGTTAAAAAACTTCCAGATATAAATAATAGAGCATAAGATAAGAGGAAGAGATTTGTCCTTTTTTATTGAGTAATTTGTTGATGAAGGTGCGTTTGGTTTTGCTTTCACCAATTTTCTTCAGAACTAGCCGTTGATGTAACTTCGCATCTCCATCTCTCTTTTCCATAACCAGTCGGGATTTGTTGTCCGAAAGATATATCTCGGGAACTTCCTTTTTCGCCCTTGAAGTAAATCCAGTGAGGTCCAACTCTAACGATAGCTAATTTCTTTGAATCTCTTTCAAACCAACAGGCAGGTAGGATAAATCCTTTACTCATCCCCTCCTTCTAGTGCCAAAATGTAGTTGCAAGAAATCTCACAACTAACACCCCTTAACAATTTCTATAGATCTAAACATATTGAACATAAAAATGAAGATGAAAGTGCTAAAAATGTAAAATGGACACAAGGATTTTTTACATGGTTCGATCAATATGATCTACATCCATGGTTCTTCACTATGAGTGTTGGAATTACATGAGTATTACATTTAGAATCTCTATTAATGGGTTCTTGGGTAGAACTCTAGATCTAAGTAGTGGTGGAGGAAGAAGAAGAGAATACTAAAGATAAGATTGACCTCTCATTTCTCTCTCCTGCCTTTTTCTTTATATATGTGTTTACATAGTGGATGACAACTAATATGGATAATGGGGTGCGGCTAATAAAGCTCTTATTTTCGGATCTGGGAGGGAGATTGCCGCGCTTTCTTGATATTGCCTTCACACGTTCCATGTGATCTTTGTGATGTCTTCGCGTACTTAACTAATGAAATGATGGACTCGTTACTTTCGCCTTTAAGTAATTGTTGTAGAAATGATATTTACGCGCTCCTATTGTAGTGTGCGGTATTTTGCACCCACACATTGGAAGATTGTACACAAACCAGAACTTGAGGAAATATTGAGTTTACATGTTGGTCTTGAAATTGCATAATGATACGGGCACCCCACTTTGGATGGATAGGTCATCTATTATCGATATCTTGGAAAGGAATATGGATACGGGCACCCCACTTTGGATTAAATTTCATGAAGTGGAAACAAAAGCTTGATATGACATATTCTTACCAGTAGTCCAGCAAAACAAATCATTCGGGTTTTTCCCACTAATCATATGTGGAATTTAAAATTACAAGACAATTATACATCAATACTGACTGATACCATAAAGACGAGAACAAACATAATATATTTACTTCCACTAACTAAATATCCTCTCCCTTTCTATTCTATTAGTGCTCTCTTGAGTGTCCCATCTTCCCTCGATAACCTCTGAACACTATAATCTCTTAAAAAGGTCCCTAACAATCCTATTTCGCAAGAAAGACAACTCCACTTCTCTCTCTCTCCAGAATCATATTTTCCAAAAGAAGGAGAAAAGTTTCCAATAATAATCAAAATTCTATAAATTATGTAGAGTTTCTCTTATTACTGTTGGCATATGCATATCTTTGCTTCTTATTGCTTTGCTTTCTTTAAACATATAAATACGTATACGACATATAACCTAGTAAACATATAACCTAGTTTGTGACTGGATAAACGTCCTAAACATACAATTCTGGTAAACTAAAAATGTCATGCAGCATATTCGCCCTGCGGATAAATGAACATTCTGAAACTTGCACTAAGTTATCTGTTTACCACCAACCTAGCCACAAACTCAAGATGCAACAACTTGCATTCTACACATAATTACTTTAAAGAACCTCATTCTACTTAAAACAAACTCTAAACTGGTTACAGAGGAGAAAAGAGATTTATCATTCACTCACAGTGGTTGGCAAAGTCGAATCAAACAGCTCAGATATCGTTCCACGGAGGACATATCAACATTTCCCCACACCAAAGAACCTATTTCTTTATTATCCGAATGCTGCTCTCCTTGCGAGTACACAATGCCCAGCTCCGTTATCTTGACAACTTTTAAATTCATCAACCTTTGGGTTTACTAATGTCTAAACCTGAAAAAACATTGAACCAAAACACAAAGTTAAACCACAATTAACAAAATGCACTAAAATTAGCATAAAGCAAAATAATAAGAAAAACTAAGAGAATTATGTCATAATCGATGTAATCTACAAAAAAAAATAAACTTGAAACTAATAAGACTGCTGGTGCTTGATAAAAGAATTTCAGTAGAACAACTCCTGATGCTGGAATGGAAAGAGATTAAGTAAGAGAGAAATCGCTTTGTTTCATTTTCGCTGCCAAAGACAGATAAGATATGCAAAGTAACTTTATCATCCATGGTTTTCCATGCTGCAATTAACATCAAACTTCATTAGATCCTCCTCAACTGATTGAATCAAGAAGTAGACAAAAAAACTAGTTCAAATTAAACACCAAATTCTTCAACATTACCGGCAACTCTTGTCTAGAGATGAACCGATCGAGGTAATTCACAGCTAAATAAGGTATGAACGGGTCGGAATTGCAAAAGAACTACATTTTCAATACAAAATAGAATCAAATTAAAAATCCGACAGAAGAAAATCAAAGTCAGAAAACTCAAACTAGCAATTTACGCTCATAATTACCTGAAAAATCATAGGAATTGCTTGTCGACGAACAGAACCATCGAGATCTCTATTTTTAGAAGTCGAAATGTAAGTCATGGAACGCATATGATCAGATTTAGATGGGGAAAGTGATGGAATGGTATCAGATTGGTATTCTGCAAATCATGTTAAAGGATTTTCTAGGTCGTAATCCATTGCTAAATTAATTAATTATCTCTTCGTCTTCTTGTTTTTCCTATAAATAAACCAAACTCTTGTTCAGAAGATTGAAGGTTTTAGACTGTAGAGAGAAATGAAAAGTCTAGATACGAGGGTTATTTTTGACAACGACGAAATACATTTTAGACTAAATCGTTCATGAGTGGACTGACTCGTTTTAAATTGGCTAAATTTGGACCTCCCAATACTAGGCTTGAGAGCATTGGACTAAACAATCAAAAGCCCAATACCTTTGGGAGTAAACGTTAATTTCTACATCAGATAATTGGTTTCCCACATGTTTATGGATAACTGGCAAATCCTTGTCTATGATGGTATGGGAATTGGTTTGAATCGGGCCCACATCAAAAAAATTAGAGGTAGTGACCTATTGAAGAAAGGGCCCACTTTGATATTTCGTCTCATATATCATCTCCCTTCTCTTTGAAAGACTGATCAATGGCTATCGCCTTGCCTTTAGAATTATTCCCGTTGACCAAACTATATTCTTGAGTATCCATTACCACATATGGACGAACTCCTGTGGGAATGGTAATTTTAGCAATAAAATATGAGTCTGAGGAGGAAACAACTAGTTGTGGAAGCATCCATCTAGAAACCATAATTTTGGTGGGGTACTTCTGATATTGAAGGAATGACTAGCTTCACCTTGATTCCTGTTGAATTTAGATTTCGTTTTTGTATGTATGGCCTCCCTATGATCTATAACGCAGTATGAGTTATAAAAGAATCTCGGGACGATGAAGTATCTGCACTCAATAAGGAAGGGTTCAATTATTCCTTCGTTACAGGAGGAATTCCAGTTGGCAGAGGTTTCTGGAGATATATACGCACACAAGCTTTGATATTCTTTTTCAGTTAACTTCGATATTGGTTGTACAATAGAGTCTCGACTTTTGCTTTAATAAGCTCCCCAAGTCTATAAGTTAGCTTCCTGAGATAATCAAAATTATTCATTTGGTACATTGCAAAGAATGATCCATATGAAAAACATCCATCAATCAGCAAGTACGATCTACTCAAACATTGAGCAGTTTGATAGCACCAGATGGAAGAGCCAACGAGAGAGTGAATTCCCGTTACCATTTAACGTGGTGAGGTTACTGGAAAGGCACTTAAGACTTAAAGAGTTTTACGTTAGATCACCAGATGGAAAAGCCAACGAGAGAGTGAATTCCTGTTACCATTCGACGTGGTGAGGTTACTGGCAAAGCACTTAATACTTAAAGTGTTTTACGTTAAATAGATGCAGGGCAAAGTGGGGTTATTGCGCCAAGTCGTAAAGCATGCTGAATACCAGTGTTTCTGGTTGCAAAGAGTTAGAATTAGAATTCCCACTCCAACTCCGGCTAAGTGCATTGAAATAATTTTGGACAGTGTTGTAGACTGGAGATTCGTGTCCAGTCTAAAAGTAACAAAAAAAGAAGAAGAGTAAAAGTGAGAACTAAATGAAAAAAAAAACAGAAAATCACCTAATATGAGGTAAAAACTAAAGAAACGCAGATGAAGATTTACTTTTTGATATACCGCTGTATCGTTTTCCCCTTGCTAGAGCTTAATTTTTTTAATGCAAAGATTTGAGAGGGATAAGCAGTTTTAACTACTTGGAATTATCGGAGTAGTTTTGTTACTTGGGGTTCACTTTGTTATAAACAGAACTGATATACTCCCTCCGTCCCAAATTAGATGAGCTAGTTGGTTTTAAATTTTGTCCCATAATAGATGAGCTATCTCTCTAATCAAGGGGATATTTCTAAAACTACCCTTTTAATTGATTATTGTTACTATAAGAAATATGTATAATTTGATAGCCATGTTTGTACTCCTTAGGTAGGAGTTTTAAAATGTTTTTCAACGGTATAAAGTTTACGAAAAAACGTGGTATAGTTTAAGAGATAAATCATTTCTAAGTTTTACTAGTTATTATCCATAAGGGTATAATTGTAAAAAAATACTTAAACATACTACTCTTTCCTCTTTGCCTTAAAAATTGTGCATACTACAACTAGCTCATCTAATTTGGGACGGAGGGAGTTTATCTCTTCGAATTCAATCTATTAAGAAAAGCTTCATTTCTCCTTCAAGCTTTAAACAGACAATCAGAAGCACAAAATAGAAGAAGTAAGGGATTATAATGAATAAATACCAATAGTAATACCATTTAGTCCTAATAATAATATATTATAGTTAGTTTGGTACAGTCAACTGTCTGTTTGGTCATTTTTAAAAATATATATTATTGTTTGGTCCTAAATATTATTGTTTGGTCCTAGGGTGGACAATACCCACTCGGGATGACGTCATCAATGATGTCATAATTTTTTAATAGTGACAAAAATGCCCTTTTTTTTTCTTTCTCTTAGTAAAAATAAATAAATAAAAACTTAAAACTGAAATATCTTTTGAACCACATGTCCAAAAATGATAGATTTTATATATTCGGAAAGCCCTCACGAGAGCTTTCCAACGAGTACCATTGTTGCTATGTTTCGGAGCTTTTAATTTTTATCTTATTCTTAGGCTAAAAAATAACTATAAAATGAACTATATAGGAGTTCATTATACAAAATGAACTAATTTAATTAACTACCATACTAGCTAGTTCATTCTGTAGAATGAACTGTTATGATTAAGTAACATACGAGTTCATTCTACAAAATGAACTGGTATAATAAACTATTATTACGAGTTCATTCTACCATATGAAATACCATTAGGAGTTCATTCTACAATATGAACACCTATCACGAGTTCATTCTACAATATGGACTATCACTTACGAGTTCATTTTATGATATGAACTACCATAATGAACACCTATTACGAGTTCATTGTACAATATGAACTACCATACTTGATTATCATTACGAGTTCATTTTACAATATGAATTATCAATCCTACAATATGAACAACCATTATGAGTTCATTCGACAATAAGAACATCTATCACGAGTTCATTCTACAATGTGAATTATAATAATGAACTACTATTGTGACTTCATTCTTAATAATAAAGTACTTTTATGAGTTCATTCTACAAAACAAATTGCTAGCATATACGAGTTTATTCGACGAAATGAACTGCTAGAAGTAGAATGAACTACCATGTTCTAAAATAGTGTTTATTCTTGGATATGAACTATTATTATACCGAAAAAATTAAAATTTCGAAACATAGTATAATGGGTATTCATTGTGTAGATCTCGACGAGACCTTTCCGAATATATAAAATTTATTAATTTTCGACTTATATTTTGAGAGATATTTCATTTTTAAGTTTTATTTATTTATTAATGTTAAGAAAAAAGAGAAAATAAAAAGAGAGAAAACAAAGAAAAGAAGCACGTGAGGAAAAGAGAAAATAAGAGAGATAAAGGGTATTTTAGATACTTTAATATTTTTGAATAAATAAGGACCAAATAGAACTCCCTTTTTGTTGGTGGACCAAATTAACTTGGGACCACATAAAATAGGACTAAACAATTATTTTCTATAAAACAGTCAAACACATAACAAAAAAGACTCCAATTATAAATTATAATAAGTTACTTAAACAATCTCTAATTTACATAAGGACATAACAAATGCAACTATCATCGACTGAAAAAATCAGTTTATTCAGAGACCAACTATGGATAATAATAACAAATATGTATCTGATATATCATGAACTAAGCCTATAACATCTGCAATCTCGATTTCTCAAGTGTGCCCATAAGCGTGGCTCTATGCTCGTGGAATCATCGCAACGGACATTATCAATGCTGTCAACCAGATTAAGCTCCCCGACAGACTTGAGCTTGCTGTAAGAAAGGAAAACAACCCAGAAAGTTATTCAGATACGTCGATTTCACATTTTATTTAGTACAAAATTATACATCTTTTCTTTCTAATCAATCATACATAAAGTTATTGTTTGAAATCTTGAAATTTTTGTATGGGCTATTTTGAAATTAGTGACAGAAGGCAGTATTACAATTTAGGTGGGCTTACCATCGTTTGAATTGTCACCACTTTTAGAGCCAGTTGATGAAGATGTGTCCTTGGATGAGGTAATTCCTAGGCTTGCACAATCGTTTCCAATTACACCTTCATAATTAACCAGAAACACCATGGATTCATTAGCATTTTTTAATTTGATGCATAATTAAGCAATGAACGAAGAAATTGAATTCATTTGGAGGATAAGTAATAGGTTCTTACATTCATTGTAACAGGGGAAAGCAGTGATGTTAAGAAGATTGTTGAAACCAGGGTTGCATTCACATCTATGCCCATACTTCATTGATTTAACACAAGTTCCTTCGCCACAGTACGCGTAATAACAAGCTGCGTGGAAACAAAAATCAAGATTATTTTTTAGTTAGTTAGACAAAATTTTGTTGATTAATTCTTGAAATGAAATTATATGACTAGATGACTGTGATTGGCACGGTGGAATGACGTACGGTCTAAGACAGATTCGTTCCTTGGAGCTTCATTGATGGGAGCAACTGGAGGTGGGGAAGCAGTGCAAGAGTAGTCAAGCGTACCTGAAATATAAGTAGATATGTAACAAAATTAACCAACAACGAATCATACTAGAAAATTTAACTGATCCCGACTTTCAAAACAAAATAATACACTGCAAATATAATCTTTATGTTGCTTTAGAAGAAAAAAAGCAATCTTAAGTTGAAAATACAGCACAAACAAAGTCAAATTTTTTGAATAAAATCAAAACCTGACTTGCAATATTTTTTTCATTTTCAGCTAAATTTTCTGTGCTGGTTTTTTTTCTTCTTCATGAAAGCGACTATGAAAATGACCAAAAAGACAAGAATCATTCGGTACAATCTAGTGAGGCCACTACGGTGATAATTATCCATGCATAAACTCGCACGGCAAGCATGTAAAGGGGAAGACACCCAAGCTTTTGGAAACGTACATATTGCCAATTACATGGGATAAGTATACGTGGCAATAGTAAGAGTGTAAGACCAATATCCCTAGAACCCTTATACGTGGCATTCACCCTAACGGGCAGGGGCGGAGCTAGCCTATTGCAAGGGTGTGCACTTGCACCCCTGCCCAGCAGGATCCAAAGCCTATTTTAGGCCCAATAAGAATAAAAATTCTATAAATAAGCCTATTTTTGCTTCTTTGCACCCCTAAAAAAATTTATTGCATCCCATAGCAAATTTTTGTACCCATCTCACAATTCCTGACTCAGCCCCTGCTAACGGGTTATCCATATCGAGTATCTAGGTTTTATGGATTGTGTCCACGTCACCATCTACCAAAATTTGAGAATAACAAACGAGCAAGTGACTGCTAAAGCCCTAACATGAGGGTACACACCACAGGTTGGTTCCGGCTTTTGTGTTTTGACAATCTAAATTTGGCTTAATCCGAGTACAGATGAAGTAACAAGGCAGAATATATCACGAATAAAAGCGTCCAGGACTTGAGTAAACTTACAATTGGGGATGACACAAGGGAGGAACTTAAGGTCTTCTTCATTATCAGCACGAGAACGCTTCCATCCATCTTCGCACTCGCATTCATAATTGAACTTGTAATCTAGAGATGATTTACATGTTCCCTTTCCACATACTACTTCCTTGCACAGTTCATCTGTTTGAATACATAATCATAATTATGAGAAATCAATATAAACGCAACAACTAAATTAAGAGTGTTCAGTAATGATGTTATGATAATTAACTTCGTATATAGTTAAAGTACGTACCCAAGAAGGGTGCTAGAGCAGGAGCTAAATCGTCACGATCTAAAGCCGATGCAGATTGCAAAGTAACTTGAAGTAGCAAAACAACTCCGAGAATAGTCATAAAATTAGCTAAACCAGCCATGTTTAGAATAATTAAGAAGATGATGCAACAGAAGAAAAAGAGATTAAGAGTTGCGATAAAAGAATGGAGATGGATATAGCTTGTGGTTAATTCAGTTGGAGGGACGTTTATTTATATGTAAGAGTTTGAAGAAAAAACATACACATTAAGGACCAAAGACTAGGTCTTTGAAAAAAATTGAAATTACTTTTCTGGTTAGCATTTGTTTTACGTCAAATACGTGTTCTATATAATACACATTAGTCATAGAGTAAGAACTTAAACATATCTTACGTGGACTTTATGGTTTGAATTTTAAGGTTACATGAATGAAACCTGATGACAGATGTTCCTTGACATTGGGGAATTTTGAGGTGATAGTGTCATGAGGCTGAACTTCTGGTTGAAACTTCAATAATTTCGGCAACGGAGCAAGTAGCCGTCCACTACCTTATACGTTTTAAATATACAAAGTAGTCTTTCATTTTTGTCTATGGTCACCACGGAAACCTTTGCAAAAGGCAGCGAATGCACACATTTAACAGTAATTAATGCACAATTTGAGACCTAACTGCCTGGTCATCAAATTATCTATAGAAAAAACAATATGGAAAATTGGTAGAAACCCATTAAGAATCCCCTTTCTTTCAAGGGCTAATCTTCTAGACTATATAGGCATATAAAAGTAATATTGGCAAAATATGGTTACAACGTACAAGCAACAGGATCTTAATTCTTTGAGTTTTTTTTCTTTTTTTTGGTAGGGTCTGCCATGCTACACAAAGAATGTCTACAATAGTTAATAGTTGAAGAAACGGGTTTACAAAAGTGGAGAAGCTATTTTGCAGCCTCATTAGAAGTTTCCACTGGTCTGTTAGATGTTAGAAGTTTCTTCTCTAATTCTTACTTGCTCATATTTTTGAAATGTAAGTATCCGTGTTTTCAATGTTTTGCTTTCTAATTTTCTAACATTGGTGTGTTAGTCAGTTATAGAGACAGATTTTATTATTTATTGAAACAAAATTTCCTAAAGTCATAACCATCTAGAATAACATTGATTAGTTTAAGAAGTATTAGTCACATCCTTATAAATGATCTTTGGGGATATCTTTTAGGGGTCATCTAAGATGAGAAGGAAAGTTCACCGTTATTCTTCTCCCGCCTGATTATGCTTCTTTTTTTTCTTTTTTTTTCTTTTTTTCGGAGTGAAACTATAAAGCTAAAGGAAAAAAAAAAGTAAAGAGAAAGAGGATAAAAATACATAATTGATAGATAAGATAGAGAATTAGGCATTTGCCTGCATGGCCGGAGACAATTTTTTTTAGTAAATAGACTCGATTTATATTTTTGAATTGAAAGAAAGAATACCATTAAAAGGGTAAGGATGTACATGATTCTACGAGAGATAGCGAAACTACAACTGCAAAAGAGTAAATAAAGACAGAGTCCCAATTTAGTATTATTTGAGCCAAATTAAGATGAATCATATTATCAGATGCAACTGACCAGACTAAGATTAGCAATTTAGCTTCAATTCCCAAGTCGTTGTCATTTTTGTAACTGTAGTTAGATTCAAATCTTCTTTAATTTCTCTCGCTCCAAAGAGTCCACGACACAACAACTGGGATCAACTCCCAAACCATTCTACATGTTCTCGAAAGATGATTGAATGACCCGCTTCTAACCCTGGCGTTCATTGATTTTGTGAAAACCCAAAACCAGTTCGAGTTTGGAGTTGACAAAGACCATATCTTATGATCACCTTTCGCTGTTTTTCTCGACAAAGATTTTTGATGATTTTTTCTAGATCAAGGCACTCAACCTCATCGATGGTTTCTAGAACACACTCGGAGTTGAGTAGATCTAATTCTGGTGAAACGTTTATAGAGACTTTACTGTCCATAGAGTCAGTTTACTACAAACACAGAATTATAAGGTCTTAAACGTGTTTGCCTGCTCTGATACCAATTGAAAAAGCGGGGGTCTAACAACCACACCCAATATTTCGTTTAGGCAATCTGTATGGACTAACTCCAATATATTTCTAAGAGAATCAACTAGACAGTCAGACTCAATCAAGGAAAATACATCCAAGAGTTATATCTCTGTTTCTCAATGTAATCAGCAAATCAAACAAATAGAAATCCGCGAGCCTGATTACTCTGAGAAACAACTTGAACGGTACCAAAGACCAATGTTCAAGTTCAATCAATTTATATCAACAACCAAAGGTTGGATTATTTAATTGATTGAACTACGCACAACCTGTGATATTTCAATTATATACACAAATATAATGCGGAAAAGAAATAACACAGACACCAGAAATTTTGTTAACGAGGAAACCGCAAATGCAGAAAACCTCCGGGACCTAGTCCAGATTTGAACACCACACTGTATTAAGCCGCTACAGACTCTAGCCTACTACAAGTTAATTTCGGACTGGAATGTAGTTGAGCCCTAACCAATCTCCAACTGATTAAGGTACAGTCGCGTTCCTTACGCCTCTGAATCCCAGCAGGACTCTGCGCACTTGATTCCCTTAGCTGATCTCACCCACAACTAAGAGTTGCTATGACCCAAAGTCGAAGACTTGATAAACAAATCTGTCTCACACAGAAAAGTCTATTGAATAGATAAATCTGTCTCCCACAGAAATACCTACGAGTTTTTGTCCCTTCTTTTGTTAAACAAGGTGAACAGGAACCAATTGATACACCGGACTTATATTCCCGAAGAACGGGACAAGATATTATGGAATCACAAACGATGAGACGAAGATGTTTGTGACCACTTTTTATCTTACCTATCGGAGATTGAATCTCGAGCAAATCTTAGAGAAGATAGTACTCAATACGATAGAACAAAAAAAGATCTGAACACGCAACTACAGAGAAAATAGTTGGGTCTGGCTTCAGAATCCCAATGAAATCTTCAAGTCGTTAACCAATAATGGTTTTAGAAAAACCTAGGTTAAAGGAGAATCGACTCTAGTCGCAACTAATATCACACAGGAGGTAGGGATTAGGTTTCCCAGTTTCTAGAGTTCTCCCTTATATAGTCTTCAAATCAGGGTTTGCAATCAATTCTACCTTTGTAACAAAGAATTTAATATTCACCATTATATGAACACCTGATTAGATTCAAGATAACATCTTTCAACCGTTAGATCGAACTTAGCTTGTTACACACAAATGAAATGTGCCTTCATTTAGATCTGGGTAACCATACCTAAACGTGTACACTTGGTTGGCTCAACAATAGTTAACCGATGTTATCCATATGAACACTTTCATATCAACCTTGTTCATCTTAATCACAACTAGTTCAAATGACTCAAATGAAACTAGTTATATAGTTGTTCAATTGTTTATATTCTCATAGAAGTATACAAGACACATTTGAAGCAAAATCGATTTTGATTCACTCGAATCAATTTATGAACATTATAGCCACGGTTTGCAAAATATTGCATTCCTTATTATATAAATATATTTGTTCACAAATAAACCGATTTAGGAACTTAACCCACTCAAGTATGCAAACGGGTACGCATACTTAGAGTTCCGGACTTGGTCTGTCCGCCAGTATGTGAACGGGTACGCATACTGTCGTTCACGACCAAACTCATTTGAATTCCAGGACTTAAACTGTTACGCAAGTACGCATACGGGTATGTATACTAATTTTCAGGACTTCAACTGTTAAACTAGTACGCATAGGGGTATGCATACTATGGTTCCCAGACTTTAAATAACTTGCAATAGTAAGCACAAAGTACGCATATTGTGCTATATCCAATCAATGGTTAGTTGTTCTAAACTCCATCTTAATCATTGAAACATTCTTAGAAGACGGGAATAGCTGTCTCACACAAACTATTAGCTTCAAAGAAATTTTCAAGTGATCAATAAATCAATACGAAACATTCTGAGTCTACATAAAATGACCGTCTCACACAAATCATGTAAGATGTTACCAGGTGATTTTCACATGATTATCTTTTGACTTTCGTCAAGAATAAAGATGAACTTGGTTAAAGCGAAATCTTACCAACGCATATTTCGAGAAATATGTAAGCGAGTTCAACTCAGCTCGAAATATCAAATGTGTATAAAGTGAAGTCTATATAGCTATACGACTTTTGTCTACATAGGAGATAGAATAGAAATAGACTTCTGAGTGATAGATGAGTTCAAGTCTCCATATACCTTTTGTTAATGAAGTTCCACAAGCTCCCCTTAGTAGTTCTTCATCTTCAATCGATTAACGCCGTGAAGTCTAAAGCTCAACTACACATTCTATCTTAATACGAGACATAGCTATAAGTAGACTAGAAGTCAAGACTTAGAGTTTTGACAACTAAACTTGACAAACAAGCTTAAGATTGCAACGCTTGCGAGTTCGACCGAGCAATGCTCTAACATCATTGAAATCTTTTCAGGATTAAAAAAAAAAATCGAGTTAAGGGAAAAGAGTACTTCGTCCATTTAAAAAAAAAAAAACTATCACTTTTGAAAAAGCGTGGGTCTAACAACCACACCAAATATTTCGTTCGGCAATCTGTATGGACTAACTCCAATATAATTCCAAGAGAATCAACTAGACAGTTAGACTCAATCAAGGAAATATATCCAAGAGTTATATCTCTGTTTCTCAATGTAATCAGCAAATCAAACACATAGATATCCATGAGCCTGATTATTATGAGAAACAACTTGAACGGTACAAAGACCAATGTTCAAGTGTCAATCAATTTCAATCAAAAACCAAAGGTTGGATTTACCAATTGATTGAACTACGCACAACCTGTGATATTTCAATTATATAAACAAATATAATGAGGAAAAGAAATAACACAGACACCAAAAGTTTTGTTAACGAGGAAACCGCAAATGCAGAAAAACCCCCGGACCTAGTCCGGATTTGAACACAACACTGTATTAAACTGCTACATACACTAGCCTACTACAAGTTAACTTCGAACTGGAATGTAGTTGAGCCCTAACCAAGTCTCACACCGATTAAGGTACACTCGTGTTCCTTATGCCTCTTAATCCCAGCAGAACCTTACGCACTTGATTCCCTTAGCTGATCTCACCCACAACTAAGAGTTTCTATGACCCAAAGTCGAAGACTTTATAAAAAAATCTGTCTCCCACATAAAAGTCTATTCTGATAGATAAATCTGTCTGCCACAGAAATACCTATGAAGTTTTGTTCCGTCTTTAGATAACTCAAGGTGAACAGGAAACAATTGATAATTCGGTCTTATATTCCTGAAGAACAGCCTAGAAATATCAATCACCTCACAATAACTTAACTATATGGTAGTAGAACAAGTTATTTTGGAATCACAAAGAATGAGACGAAGAGCTTTGTGATTACTTTTTATATCTTACCTATCGGAGATAAATCTCGAGCAAATCTTAGAGAAGATAGTACTCAATACGATAGAACAAGTACGATTAGAACACACAACTACAGAGAAAATAGTTGGGTCTGGCTTCAGAATCCCAATGAAGTCTTTAAGTCGTTAACCTATAATGGTTTTAGGAAAAACCTAGGTTAACGGAGAATCGACTCTAGTACGCAACTAGTATCACACAAGAGGTGTGGGGATTAGGTTTTCCAGTTGCTAGAGTTTTCCCTTATATAGTCTTCAAATCAGGGTTTGATAGCTTTAAAACAAAGCAATCAATATTCACCGTTAGATGAAAACCTGATTTAAGATTCAAGCTAAGTTTCCTTAAAACTAAAGCAATATCTCTCTACCGTTAGATGGTCTTAGCTTGTTACACACAAATAAAATATACCTTTATTTAGATATGGGTAACCGTACCTAAACGTGTATATTGAGTTGGCTCAATAACAGTTAACCGAAGTTAGCCATATGAACAATTTTGTATTAACCACATTCATCTAACACTTCTAGATCAAATGATAATCAAATGAATCTAATTGTGTTACTCATAGAGTTGTTCAATTGTTTATATTCTCATAGAAGTATACAAGACATTGAAACGAAATCGGATTTGATTCAAGAGAATCAATTCATGAACATTTAGCCAAGGTTTGCAAAGATTGCATTCCTTAATATATAAATGTATTTGTTCATGAGTATGGAATCATACTTAACCGATTTTCGAACTTAAACCAACTCAGTTTGCAAACGGGTACGCAAACTTGAGTTTCGGACTTTGGTCACGTCCGATAGTTCGCAAACGGGTACGCATATTGTCGTTCCGGACCTAACTCAGGTGAAACCGTTGCATACTTGTATGCAAACTTGGTTCCCGGACTTTGACAGATAAAACCGTTCGCATACTGGTATGCAAACTTGGTTCCCGGACCTGAATCATACTACAACAGTTTGCATACTGTGTTATATCCAGACAATGGTTATTTGTTCTAAACTCCCATTTCAATCATTGAAACATCCTTAGAAGACGAGACTAGCTGTCTCACATAAACTATTAGCTTATAAGTAATTTTCAAGTGATCGAATGATCAATACGAAACATTCGGAGTCTATATCAAATAACTGTCTCACACAAATCATGTAAGATATTTCAAGGCAATTTTCACATGATCATCTTTTGAATCATTATTTAGTTTCCAACAAATAAATTGTTTCCAACTAAACTCGTCAAGAATAATAATGAACGTAGTTAAAGCAAAAAGCTTTCCAACACATATTTCGAGAAAGATATAAGCGCGTTAAACTTAGCTCGAAATATCAAATGTGTAAAATGTAAAAGTCTATATAGTTATACGACTTAGTCTCATTAGGAGAAATAATAGAATAGACTTCTGAGTGATAGATAAGTTATAGTCTCCACATAGCTTTTGTTGATGAAGTTCCTTCAAGATCTCCTCAGTAGATCTTTGTTTTGAATCGATAAACGCCTTGAAGTCTAAAGCTCAGCTACATATTATATCCTAATCCTAGACATAGCTATAAGTAGACTAGAAATCAAGACTTGTAGTTTAGATCACCTAAACTTGACAAACAATCTTGAGATAGCAACGCTTGCGAGTTCGACCAAGCAGTGCTCTAACAATCTCCCCCTTTGTCAATTTTAGGGAAAAAACTATCAATACATATGGATAACTGATGTGATTTTGAAGTTTGTTGTAGTAAAAGGTTCGTTGAGACTTGTGAAGATTCGAGTTTTTAAATTTAATAAAAATATACAATAATATTACAAATGGTGCAAGAGGTACTGGAACTAAGGATTCGGCCAATTTTCATAACATAAGGTTCAATTATTTATTCTCAACAATTTTAGCTCAAGAAATGTAAAATGGACTCTTATTTTTTCCAAGGTAGATTCTAAAAACATTAGTTATAAATCGTAAGCATGGGACATCAAACATCTAAGCAAGCATGACCCATCTAATAAAATAATAACTAATTAATCAAAATCATATTTCAATTAATATTAGTGCAAAAGTCATAAAATAAATAAAATAAATTTACCCATGTATGAAGTTCGGCCTCCTCCGTCGTCCCAGTGTTGGGGTTTAACTCATCATGTCGAAAACACACTCAAAATATGTATTCATGGCTCAAAAAGTGTTTACAAGAAGAGAAAATAATGAAACAGGAAATCTGCAACAGCACAGGTGCGTTACAGACCGACTGTTTCAACTCTCAACTGTTATGATGAAGATAATCGTTACAAATCTGAAGATAAATGTTGCATAATAGGTTGGAGAAACTGTTACAATGAAGATAAATGTTGCAAACCAGTTGAAGAAACTGTTACAACGAAGATAAATGTTGCAAACCAGTTGAAGAAACTGTTACAACCAGTTGAAGAAACCGTCGTTGTTTCCCTGTCCAATCAATTCCATCCCTTTAGTCTCTCTGAAATGACTCCAAAAATCTGATTGAAAATCTGCCAGGGATAAACATAATTTTCCCGCCTTTTTTTTTGTTTTTGAACGTGAAGGAGAAGGGGGTGCCCCTTATCCGCTGCTGGATTCCGAATAACAAATGTCCCATGGGTGCCTTTAGACAACTTTTCGAGCCGATTTTTCCAAAAATGTTTATTGCCCAAAAATACCTACAAACACATAAAACACCATAATAAGTACGAAAATGGGTACTAACAATATACACAATAGAAATGAAACTAGACACATAAATGTGTCTATCAAATACCCCCAAACTTATTATTTGCTAGTCCCGAGCAAATCAAAACTACAAAATAAAATCATAACTCACTATCGCAGGCATCGCGATTGCACTTAGCGTGTGCAATAAGCCTTTGAACCCCTAGGTGGCCCTAGTAGCCGAGTTATAGTCTCGGGAGGGTTTACCAGAGGTGTACCCACAAAACCTTTACTCCAGACCCTAGCTATCTACGCAGAACCTTGGAATGGCACTAAAGAACCTCCTTGGTTGGCATACTTATTGATTATGGGAGGAACTACCCTGATGCGAAATTCCAATTGCTGTACACGAGTTTGCACTCAAACATACTAAAATTCATATATAAGTGACAGAGCTCTACTCAGATAGTTTCACTATGGACATCAATATCCGGAGTCAATCAAATCACATGGATAGATTAAGAGATGGATATAGAAAAACATAGATAGTTTTGATGTTGACTAGGTGAACGGTGTTTCTCATATCTGTCTGAAGGCCACTGCCAAAATGAACCTATCCTAATGGACTGCAATACTGGTCTGACTAATATCAACACAACTGGCATATACAAGGGGACCAGTGGTCGATAATCCTAATTCTAGATCAACTCGTCTGGCATATACAAGGGAACCAGCGGTCGATTTATTGAACACACATTTATTATTTATTTATTTATTTAGAACTAACAACATGATTAGATCTTGTGGATCCAAGCGCATGCTTCTTGTCAGCAGATTACATGGTAATTCCCGTGGATCCTGCATTCCACGCTTGTTTAGGCGACGGAGACAGGGAGAACACACACATATTGCTATCCAAGTGTTAAAATTTATTCCGATTGGTCTGATTGGTCTGGTCTTTTTTTTTTTTTAGTATCTCAATCACTCTATTACACCCTAGCAGTGGTAACAACTTGAATCATGAGCCCCGCCTAATCACTTAGAGAAACATATTTTAAAAAGAAAATAAAATAAAAACATAAGTGAAAAGGACTCAACGAGATATGGCGAAACTATCATGTTATTTCTAACACCTGAGCTCTGTGCTTTTACGAATAGACTCTTATAGATGTTTCCATCTACTCAGATTGGTTCCTCAACTCCAAAAATCAAAATGCTTCCATCCACTTAGATTGGTTAGTGTCATCCTTAATAGGCATAAATTTCTAGGCTCTGGAGTTTATTTATTGCAACTAAAAAGTTTTTCCCATACCCCCAAACTTAAATCTAACATTGTCCTCAATATTCTAAAGATAAAATTAATAGCATGACCAAGGAGAAACTGTTACCATTTGAAGCAAAAGAGTTAAGGAAAGATATTACCGTGTTGCATGAGAATGGGTTACCTCCCAAGAAGTGCTAAGTTTAAAGTCTTCAGCCAGACATTGGAAAGGACTAGTCACCTCGAATCGTATAACAGTAGTCGGAATAACTGTGGGTCTTCAAAACCAAATTGAGCTGACCATAGGAAACAACAATAAGCCAAGAAAGTGAACAAGTATCGCATGACCTTACCTAGTTTCCTGATAACTATCACTAACTGTGGTTCAGGTTCAGGTTCTATGAAAGGGTCTAGATAAATTATTTTCATTGGCTGCATTTCCTCATAGGTGGGATCTGAATTATTAGGTCCTAAAGTCTGGAAAAACTCAAATAGGAACTTAGAAGCACACAATAATAACCTAAATAACTGAGGATCCTCTAAGTTAATCAGATTTGACTTACATAATTGACCACAATGAAAGTAGTGGTCATTCTTAAGTAAATGTGTCGATTCTATTAACCTAAAGTACTTAGGCTTAGTCTCAGAACTTGATAAGTGACACATTTGAAATATAAACGTTCCCACAGTTTGAAGAAAACTATTTGGTGGGAAAACAAAGTCAATATGGGTATCATAGCCTGGGCAAACCACATCAACCAGAGGATGGGTTTCTAACGACTGAACTTCTTCCTGTACATCATTAGGTTCGGGAAAACGAGTATGAAGGTAATCTTGTAAAATGGTCGAGGCATAGATATCAAGTCCTAAGTGAGGGTACTTTCTGAGATTTAAAGGTAAGGCACTAGGAAAGTGATAATCACCCCCAAACTTAGGGTTTTTAGTGTCTCTAGATAGACTAGTTACAATCTCCCTAATTTCTAGATCATCAGATTCTTGGAAATGGTCAATTGATTCTTCTAAGTTATTATCAGGTAGTGCATCTTTACTCATCTCTACGGGTCTATCTTCTTCGTCTAAGACTATTGTTTCTAAGTCGCTAGACTCTAAAACAGCATTTTCATAATAAACCCGTTCCTCTAAACCACTATAGGCTTCGTAATCAAAAGGAAAAACTACATCGTCTAAAACGGTGGTATCACTAATCAAATCCTCGTCCTTTTGAATAGGTGAATAATCATAAAAATTATTTGGATTTGAACTAGAAATAATATAATCATTACAAAGCTCAATTGGATTAATAGTTTCCTGATCAACTATGCCTACACATTTCAGATTCTTCATTATTACTATCCTCATCATCATAATAGTACGAAGATGATTGAACCTTATCTAAATAATTAGTGTCTTTTATTCTAACCTCGTCCTCTAAATTAGGCAAATATTCACCATTGATATCAAGAGTAGAATCGGAAACACTATTTTGAATAATTAGATCTTTTAGAGAAGTTCTTTTCTGGGTCTCTAACAAAAGCTTCTGGGCCGACTCACATGATTTCCTGACATAATCTAGGAAAGAAGGTAAAGGAAGGTCACTCGTTGCACTCTTGTCCATAACTAAGTTATTCATTTCTGCAAACTTACGTGCTGTCTCAGCTAACTTACGTGTCGACTCTAGTAAAGACAAATTATTAGATTTAATCTCGTAAGACCAATTCGTGTGTGGATAGTACTCGGGCTCACCATGGGATGAACCATAACCTTTAAAAGATTGGCGTTCCCAACTACTATTCCCACCATGGTCATAAAAATGATGATGTCCATAATCAAATTCAGGTCGGTACTCATTGTATTGGCTTCTATCATACCAGTTCGACATTCTTAATTGCAAGGGAATTCTACACAATCACAAGCAAGGCTGACTCGACCAAATCAAACCTATAAAATCTAGCAAACAACAAGCATGATGGCTCCCTTAGATTATTTCTAGACCAGCTTCTATTCCTCCAAAAGGCAACTAGGTATCGTTTTATCAAACCTCTCTAGATCGATCCGAATAAAGTGAGTCGAAGAGAAGTAGGAGAAGCTCAGAGGAGCTTTGATACCCCCCACCTCTTTGGCAACGTTTCCCGTTAGGGCGGCTCTAGTCGACTCACAGTAATCTTCCTGAACTTTTGAGTTAAGCTAATAAAATACCCAATACTTCCCTTTGAATGACTTTCCTACAAGCTCGTTACCCTATCGGTCTCGTTCTAATCAGTATTTTAAGCTTGGGTTCGCGTAGGTTATGTGTTCCTAAGGCGGGCAAGAAGAGAATGGTGATGAAATCCGAACCCTTATCTTGTATGGCCTGGCCTTGCCCTTTACTAGGAAATTAAAGTCCGTATTCAAAACCTCAACATATATGCACCTTAAGGAAGACAGTAAACCCGCTGACAGGGGATTCGCGGGTGTTTAGAAGCTTACCTCCCGTACCAGACGGGCGATGAAATGGTTGTAGTCGACTCGGGCCACGACTCCTATGTCATGTACGAACCCGAAGGGCCGAGACGATATCGTAATCATCGTCCTTCCCTGCAAACAGTTTATATTTAAAATTTTACCCTTCCGTAGGGCTTAAAAAATAATTAAAGTCCAATGTTTAATGTTCCAAAAATAAAAATAAAATACAAAAATAAAGTCCTATTTACAGTTTCTAAAAAAAAAATCTAAAAAAATAAAAATAAAATAAAAATCTAATTAATTAAAATAAAATAAAAATATCTTCGTCTTTTCTCCGTTATTTTCGCTTTGTCTAGCTTTTAATCCCCTAGGTCATTCGTCTCCAATTCCTCTTTGATTCAAAACCTTCAAAAAGAAAAATACCCAAGAAACGTAAAAAAGAACAAAAGAATAAAAATCTATAAACAAATCCGTGTCGGCGGTGCCAAAAATTGATGTGATTTTGAAGTTTGTTGTAGTAAAAGGTTCGTTGAGACTTGTGAAGATTCGAGTTTTTAAATTTAATAAAAATATACAATAATATTACAAATGGTGCAAGAGGTACTGGAACTAAGGATTCGGCCAATTTTCATAACATAAGGTTCAATTATTTATTCTCAACAATTTTAGCTCAAGAAATGTAAACATGGACTCTTATTTTTTCCAAGGTAGATTCTAAAAACATCAGTTATAAATCGTAAGCATGGGACATCAAACATCTAAGCAAGCATGACCCATCTAATAAAATAATAACTAATTAATCAAAATCATATTTCAATTGTATCATCCCCGAACTCCTTGTCGTCAACAGACATTGGGACATAAGGTTCGTGAAGAAAGGAGTCAATTCCAACGAACCTTCTTGACTGATGCCGAACTAGGGCCTTTTGAATTTCAAGCGTTCTTAGAACGATAGCCTTTATTTGCTGAATCTCCATCGTTGTTTCTTTCAACTCTTCAACAACACCATAAAACTTCTGAAGATTTGAGGGGTTAGCCCTTGGTTTCTTCATATTCTTCTTTTTTCTCTTTAAAGTTGTAGATGGATGAAATTTACCCTTTTCCTCCATGATTGATGGCTTAACAATCATATTAACGTCTTTTCCATCTGAAGACATAATGCTTGGAGTCTCCATCAAGATATGGAAATGTGAAAAACACACAGAACTGACTCCACAAGCACCCTTTTTATAATAAAAGTTTTAGAGAAGGGAAAAAAAGAATGTAGGGTTACGGAACCTATATACAGAGTAGGATCCACGTACAACCAACTTTAAACCCTAAAGAAGGTAGATTTGTCGATTTTAACCCTTTTTTAATAATCAAAAACAGGGTAAACCTTTTCAATATCAATTATGAAAAGATTTACAGATTTCTTGAAACCAAAAGAAAAAAGAAAAAAATTTGTTTTCCTAAAACCCGATTGTGCATGAATCTTGTTTCTTTTTGAATTCGGGCACATGAGACAAGATGCACCTTCAACACAATTAAGCTTTGTTGGGGTGAACAATAATTTATCCACAAAATGATCCTTGTTCGGAATTCTTAATACCCTTTTTCATAGCTAGCAGCTGACTAATCCAAGAGATTAACTAAATAAAGAGGCACTAAGGATCTAAAACATCTATTTAAACAATAAGAAAGAAGTTCTAAACAAAGATTAACCCGAATCTAAACCCTCTCTGAAATAAATACAAGAACTCCTCTCAAATGATACATGTACAATAGTCATTTGGTTTACAAATAGAATATACAACAAAATAAACATAGTCAAAGTTAACCAACTAACGGACTCAACTCCTCGAAGCTTCCGCTGCGCAACTCTGATCTGTCTATGAAACTGAAAGTGGGAATAGGTGAGCACATCATCCCTGAAAGGGGTGCCCAGTAGGAATAACATATAACTTTCAAGTAATCATTGGAATGATTTGGAAAAAAAATCATGTTTTCCCAAAACACTACAGACAACCAATTTACAGAGATAAACAATCATGTATATGGAACTAACTCATTCGTCAAACAATGTATAATATTCAATGCCAAATTCCAGCACCTAAATAGTAATATTGTGGTGTATCGCCCTAGCCATTGCATAAAAGCTCGAAAGTAAGTAGGTATAAATGAAGGAGCAGTATCCTATATACCACATATGGAAATTCTCATTTTCCAATCAATCAATGGAAATTCTTATTTCCCAAACAATCATAAAGACAAACAAAGCATTACAATTCCTTCCCATCCTTTCCAAGAAATGGAAACATTACAACAATCAATAGTACTTTCAGAATTTAAAATAAACAATGCATGGAATACACAATCAGGCAATGCATGAATTTGTTAAATATAAACTTTTGTAAAAGAAAATAACAATAATCACAAAAGAGTTAAATGTAAATTCCCACCTCTTTGATGACAAGCCACGCCTACCTCGAGATCCACGATCCACTGGTTCATCCTTTGAATCGATCGTTGTTAATAAAGATCAACTGTTAATCATACAAGAACTCTAAGAGTTTAGCCAAAAGGCTCACACAAGAATCAAACAAGTCTATCTAATGGTTCTAAGCCCAAGTCCACTAAACCAGCCCGTTAAACTAAGATCCAGTTCATCGGAGTCAACTAACAGTCAAGGAAGTCAATTAACGATCCACGTCAAGTCAAAGTCCAGGGTCAAAGGTCAAGTGGTCAACGAGTCAAACTGGAATCGGTCAACAGTCTAACTCAGGTCAAGATAGGGAACTCACTGAGTCAACATGATTCAACTCAGTCAGATGGCTGAGTCAAGAAAGCTAAGTCAGTCAGACATCTGAGTGAACAAAAGAAGACTGGCCTGACCCTGCTGCACCAACTTGGTGCAACAACAACTCATACCACAGGCCAACTCTAATACAGACTTCATTCATCCACATTTCTATACAACATATTCATCACTTCAGTTCTAACAACCAACAACTACAATCTCAACAATACACTTTCTCAAATCAAACTTCATAACTCAATTACAACTGATAATTCAGGGCACATTTCAACCCTGATACAATAATCTTGTAAAATTAGTTATCCAATTATTCTTTTAAATTAGTTTTTGATATTTTAGATAATTATGTCTTCCTCCTTTTGTTTTGGAGAAATAGACTCTTCTTGTCGTCCTCTTTAATCCTTCATCTCTCTTTTTGTTTTCTCTTTTGTTTTCTTATTCTATATCTTAATTTTTTTGCTATTATGATCTTTCTAATGCGTTGTTAATTTTCTGCAGGTCCTCATCCGTTGTTTATCATGGAAGGCATCCATTATTGGACCTGTTTTACCATTCTCTTGTTTCAAGCAGTATTGTTTCAACCAAATTCTGTATGCACGTTATCTTCTTCTTCTGCAGTTTTGCAACCCATCATTCTCATGATGGATTCCAACAGTATGAACCAGTATATTGCAGTGAATCATCTATATGATTCCAAAGTATCAACTAATCCCTGTGATTGTCATCTTAAAATCTCTCTTCTCTCGATCCGAGTCAAGTTGCTCAGTTCGGACGAGTCAGAAATCTTTCAAATTTTGAATAAGCTTAATTGGCGGCATTACATCCATCCCCCGAGAATCAAGCAAGAATTGGTAAACACAATTATTGTGGTCAGCTGTCATCAGCATTCTGTCAAAGCGACTTTGATGCCTCCGCAGTCAACTTTGCTCTCAATTAATGCCAGATCACCGAAAATAGTCTATGAAGTTATAGACTTTAATCGAATAAAATATTCCCTTATTTTTCTATAACTATTTTTGGTCTACCTCAAAATTCTTTCACTCTTTATAACCAAGAAAAGTGGATCTTTCTTCTACACTCTATAGACGAAATTCTTATCTCAATTTCTCATCAAAACATTATGGACTCCTCCTCTAAGAATCCAGTGTCTGCAATTACTAATCAACTTCAAAACTCCAATATCCTGGATATTTCTGCTATGAGGTTAAGAAAAGTTGTTGGTTCGGTGAAAGCTTTATCAGTTGCAAAGGAAGAAAGAGTTCATACTTTAATAGGCAAACTCTTCACTAAAGACCCTGTGGAAACTTACGATGTGAGGCAAGAACTGAAACCACTATGGAAGCCATATAAATTTAAGGAGATTCGTTCTCTGGACAGAAATATCTTTCACTTCAAGTTTCAAACTAAAGAAAAAATGGAAGCGGTATTAAGGAAAACTCCTTGGAACGTTTGTAAGCTCACCTAAACCTTCTTGTTTATGATATTCCATTCCTATAAAAGATTGGAAGTTTACTCATCAAGAGTGGACAATTCATTTCAAAAAATTATTACTTGAACACCACTCAGTTCAAGTGATAGACGAAGCTCTAGTTGAATTAGGTCCAAAAGTTTGGAAAAAACCAGAGAACTGTCGACCCACTTATGGAAGTATGATTTCTGCCGGAGTAATAATTGATCTAAGCAAACCTCTTTATAGAGGAGGGTGGTGTAACACTAGGGCTGGAGGTGTGACTTAGGTTAGATACCACTGGGAACGTCAACCACATAATCTGTGTCCTCACTGTTGGACAGTCGATCATAACAAAGAAGAATGCGCTAATGTAACACATGATTTAAAGATAAGAAGATACACTAAAGAACAATATATTCAATACTATCATGAGTTAGCTGCAACTTATGGTGTGGAAATATGTGAAGATCTTGATGAGTTGATCCAAAGAATCTGTGAGGCTAGCAGAAAGAAATTGTTTGAGCAGGAGGAAGACCATGAAGATACTAGAAGACCTAAGAGATCGAGAAGCTCAGAATAAGAAGATTTAGACTCTCAGAATAATGACTTTCAACAGAATAATGTGCAATATACTGGTGGGAAATCATCTATTATTGAGTTTGATGGCATGGAGCATGACCTAGTTAATGAAGGGAATGGTAATTCTAAGGAGTACTCCCATGTTTTGGATGAGGCTGTTGCTATATCCACTCTGGTATTTCCTAAACTCTTTTCTTTGTACTGCCTATTCTCTCCTCAAGTTCTTCCATTTGTTCAGGTTATTCCGTTAAGTAGTAAATTTATAGTTTTATGTACTTTAACCAACATGAAAGTTTTAAGTTGGAATTGTCAGGGTTTTCTAGGAAATGATACTCGTGATCACTTACATATTCTCAACCACCTTTACTCACCTGATATCATTTTCTTAAGTGAAACAAAGATAAATGACAATAGAATTCTTAAAATCTCTAGCTTTCTAGGTATGCCGAACAAAGTCTTTGTCCCCTTTATTGGTACGGCTGGAGGCCTTATTCTTCTTTGGAAGGATGGCTTCCAACTTGATATTGTTGAACAATCTGACAAAATAATTCATGCTAAAGTTATGAATGACCCAAGTAGAGGAGTTTGGTTTCTCTCATGTATTTATGGTACTCCTTATATCCATGAAAAAGCATCTCAATGGACTCATATCAATCAACTTAGTAGCTCTATAGATACCCCTTGGGTGATAATAGGTGATTTAAATATCACTCTTTCCCCTAATGATAGAAATACTCAGTCCTCTTAAACAACTTCTAGTTATATTCTTGAATTAATCAATGATGCTGATCTTTCTGATATGGGTTTTTGTGGTAACCCTTTTACGTGGTCTATCAATAAACATTGTACTGGTCAAATTAAATCTAGGTTGGATAAGGCCCTAGTTAACAGCATCTGGTTTATTTTCTACCCAAATTCAATCCTCACTCACTTATCTCAGAATGGCTCGGACCATGCCCCTATTTTATTAGAACTGTGTAAGAAAAATAGAGTAATGTGTAGAAACTGGAAGTTTTTTGAGCACTGGTTATCTCAGGATAGCTGTTCTGACGAAATTAAAACTGCTTGGTCTGCTAGCTTTTCTGGTTCTAATGCTTTTGTGTTTTCTAATAAGTTGTCTTCCACAAGACATTCTTTGTCTCAATGGAGTAAAAGTATGTTCAATAATATTAGTAACTCCATTGCTCAGCTGCAACAGAATATTTCTACTCTTCAAGCTTCAGACATCAACGGTTCAAATACTGAGGAAATAGTTAAGTTAGAGCAAGAAATCAGGAAACTAAATGATATTCAACCTAGTTCCAACAGACAGAAAGCTCGAGATCATTTTTACAATGATATGGACTTGAACTCTAAGTACTTCCATATTATAATGAATAGAAGAAAATCTCGTAACAGAATTGATTCGTTGTTGGCTCAAGATGGTACATGGTGCAATGATAGAGATTCTCTCTCAGCTCTACTCAAGAATCACTTTCAAAATATTATGACATCTTCTTCACCAGCAGACAGCAGAAGCTTTCTTCAATATATTCCTCAATCCATTACAGCTGAGGATAACCAATAGTTAGAAGCTATTCTTACTGAGGATGAAATTCATTCAGCATTGATGACAATAGTGCCATGGACTTCACTTGGACCAGACGGGTTTCCTCCTGGCTTTTATCAAACGCAATGGCAGATTATGAAAGATGACGTTTGCAAACTGGTTAAATCATTCTTCCACTCAGGGTACCTTCTTAAGCAGTTAAATAACACAAGAGTTTCTCTTATTCCAAAGGTTCATATAGCTCAAAAACCAGAAGAGTTCAGGCCGATAGCATTGTGTAATACAATCTATAAAATTATATCTAAGATTATAGCATTGAGAATGAAGAAAAACATCTCTTCAATCATTTCACCTATGCAATCTGCATACGTACCAGGAAGATTAATTTCGGAGAACATCTGTTTAGTACAGGAAATTGTACAAGAAAAGAAGGTATTAGTGGCCAATTTGCTCTTAAGATGGACATGTCAAAAGCCTTTGACAGGATGGAGTGGAGTTTCTTGTTAGACATTCTCAAGCATTTTGGATTCTCGGAAAAGTTCAGACAGCTCATATCTCAATGTATCTCTACCACTCAAATAGAAGTCATGCTCAATGGTTCACCTACTTCAGCTTTCAAGCCCTCTCGCGGTATACGTCAAGGTGACCCATTGTCACCATATTTGTTTATTTTGGCAATGGAATCCTTCTCGAGGTATTTGGCGCATTGTGAAAATTCTGGTCAGTTAACTGGTATAAAGATCTCCCGTTCAGCACCAAAAATAAACCATCTGTTATTCGCAGATGATTGTTTATTGTTCCGTAAAGCTAATGATACTCAAGTTAACAAGCTCCTCCAAGTTATCAATTTTCTAAATGTTCTGGGCAGTTGATAAATTTCAATAAATCAACAATTTACTTCAGTTCTAATATGGATCCAGAATCATGTCAGCTTATCGGTGGCACTTTACAAGTTCGTTACCTGAATATATCAGAAGAAAGATACTTAGGGTTACCCTTTTTTGTTGGCAGGAAAAAGCGGATTCCTTTCTCTTCTCTTTGCGATAAGATGGATCACATATTTGCAAAATGGAACGGAATCAACATCAGTGAAGCAGGCAGATCTGTCATGGTAAAAAATGTATCCAGCGCCATTCCCATCCACCATATGACAAGCTTCAAATTTCCTGATTCTACCATCAGTAAGATGAAATCTTCTCAGCAAAGATATTAGAGAAATAAAAAGTCTTGTAGGGGTAATCACGTTATTACCTGGAAACAAACCCAGAAACCCAAAGAAGAAGGCGGTTTGGGTTTCAGGAATCTAAAGATTTTCAACAGATCTTTATTGGCAAAGTCTGCTTGGAAGCTGTGCTCTAATACTGACTCCATGATGACTAAATCCCTTCAAGCTAAATACTACTCAGATGGTGATCTATTTAACTTAAAGAAGAAGTCAAATACAACTTGGTCTTGGAGAAGCATTAGCTCTGAGTTTAGTTTTGTTCTCAGTAACAGCTGCTGGTGTTTGGGTGACGGTAAGAAGATACTAATATGGAAGCATAGATGGATTAAAGAGCTGAATGCACCTCCTGTTCCTAAACAAGAAGTTTCTCTTATCTACAATACAAGTATGTGCATCAACTATTCTCCTCTGATTCTACATCTTGGGATATTAATATTCTACGGGACATTTTTGATGATAACACAGTGAATTACATTCTTCGTATCACAATTCATGTTAACCAAGAAGACAGATTAGTTTGGCTTCTAGAGAGACATGGCTCCTTCTCTGTAAAATCCACATACCGTAAGATGTATGAAAAAGAGCATGGCCCGGACTCAGTAGGGGACAGAATGGTGAAAATGTTTAAATCCTTATGGAAATTACCACTCCTTCCCATGATTAAACACTTTTTGTGGAAGGCTTCTTCTACTCTTCTATCTGCTAGAGATATTCTCAGTTTGAAAGTTCCGGGAGTTGCTGATATTTGTCCATACTATGAACAAGTACAAGAGTCGCCTGCTCATGTTCTACAAGATTGCTGTCATCCTAGAATGGTTTGGTTCGCACTGTTTGGTTGGTCTGCAAGTGATAACTTTTCTTTTGCAGAATGGATTGGTTTGTGGTTTGATGATTTACATGCTAAAAATATCTCAGTTGAGGAAATTTGTAAAAGAACAATTACAGCATGGTGCTTATGGTCTGATATATGTGACAAAGTCTTTCAAAACATTTTAGCTCAACCAGATAAGTCGATCAAGAAGTGCAAAAGCTTCTTTGAAGATCATGCAATTCAGTGGAACAAAACTACTTCTACTAATAACGGTTGTTGTCGTAGATTAACCCATTGGATTCCCCCTCCTTCTGGCTTTGTTACAATTAATTGTGATGGTTCTTTTTTAAATTCCTCAGGAGGTATTGGACTAATCATTCGAAATTGTGCAGGTGAACAACAGGCGGCAAAATGTTACCAACTAGAAGGCATAAGAAGCGCTGAGGAGGCTGAATGTATGGGGCTGTGGGGGGCTGTTAAATGGGCTCATTCTCTTAAACCAGAGAAGGTGCATTTTGAACTTGATGCTAAGACGGTGGTTGATGCTGCTATGAAGAAAACTCCTATAGACTGGCGCCTTTTCAACATGATTAAAGATATCCAACTTTTTTTCAGTAGAAACATCTCTTGGAAGTGTTATCACATTCCAAAAGAAAGGAATAATGTAGCTGACATTCTCTCTAGATTAGCTAGAGTAAATGGTTTTTCATGTACTTGGTCTAGTTTATCTCCAGTTGAGATCAGAACTCAACTATTTATTGATAGGCAGAACTCTTGTAACCCATCTTCTTCTTAATTAATTCATCTTTTGCTTCAAAAAAAAAAAAAAAAAAAAAAAAAAAACTGATAATTCAGTTTACCTGCAATTGCAGCTCTATGCAACACCTTCTCTACTAATTCTCATGACTTGCAATACATACACCACCAAAACAGCTCAAATGCTAAGTCCAACTCATACTTCTCAAGCCACTAGTCTTTCCCCAACTGCAACTTCAATCCCATTCATTGTACAAAACTATCCCTGCATCTCCATATCTAAACAATACCTTCCTGGCATTCAACCTAGGTTCAGATTCATCTCAAACTCAACTGCAAACTCAGCCTTCAGCCAACCTATAATCATTAACACCATTGCCACAAGAAACCCAATTCAAACACTTCAACAACAATACATAAAGCTTATCACCACTATTAGCTGAGTAACACTCAATTGTATCACATACCACCTGCCTCAATCTCAATCCCTAAATCACCAATTCAATTAACTTCAGTTCAGCACTATCACCTGCAACATTAGACCAGTGTTTACCAATTACACTAACAACAACTCCAGCATCAATTAGTGTTCTTTCCCTTAACTCATAACAACACCAGTTCACTTCCAACTCCACACCCTCATCAATCTCAGTTCAATTCACAATCATACAAATTATGAAACCAAAACAATTCAACTCGAACTACTTCAATTAAGATAAATTACCTCAAAGACAGTTCAACTCAAGCAATTGAATTCACTTCAGCAACCCATCGATCTTCATCACCATCTGTTCTTGACCAAACCTTAATTCAATTCCCAAATCTCCCTTTCTTTAATTCAAACTCAAAACACTAACCAAAGTCTTCAAGACCATCAAACCCATCCTTTAATTCAATCCTCTAAGCCCACAACTTCGTCTTCTGGTTCTTCCTCAGAACAGCTTCAAATTCTGAAGACTCCAAATCATTCCTTCTCTTGTTCAACTTTCAAACGTCCTCCAAATCATTCAAACCCAAGCTTCAATTCATTCTTATTCATCACCAATTGAATTCCCGAAATCAATTTCAGAAACCCTAACTCTCATATCATCACCAAAACAATAATACAACTTCAATTAGACAAACCCATCTTATAATTCCATCTAACTCTTCTTAATTCTTACTCGAATCAAGTTCCAAATCAAAATACAGAAATCCTAACTATTTGATTCATCCTCGATTCAACTTCAGAACAACTCCAACATCTAATTAACTTCACCCCGTTCCTAAATCGACTAAACCCACTCCTAATCATTTATCAATAGCATCTGCTTCACTTTCTAAATCTTCTCAGAGAAACCATAATTTCTCTTCTTACTGATTTACTTCTTTCTTCTACTCTGAATCGATTACGAACATCATCACCATCACCCTAGACTACTGTATGATCCTCTCCAACATCTACTGATCACAGAACTTCCGTTTAATCTCTCAAACTCGCAGAAGACGAAGAACTGAAGAGAAGAAGAAAAGTGAAAATAAGTTTATCTTCTCGGCTCGTGTGGATAAGGCCGACCAAAATGTTAAAGGCACCCGAGAAACGGATAAAGGCAGCCAGGCGGTTTAAACTGCAAAATGATTATTTTGCCCTTCAAACAAATCTGATGATATCTTCTTCGTCTGGTATCCGAATGACACGTTCGAGTAGTCCAATTAGCGTAAATTTTCGAGACCTATTCAATGATACTAGTTTCATATCTAGATCGTTGTTAGATTAATTCATATTAATTAACGTTCGTGTTAAACTAATCGAGTTATTATCGGCTAAGACGTCTCTTGACTGGTCTAATAGCGTTGACGTGCTTGAGGGTCTTTACACCTTGGTCTTTTCTGTAGAGGTCTATCTTTTTCTTTAGAAATTATTAACTTCTTCGAAGATGAGTTGAGTTTACATACCTCGGATGAATTCGACTTCTGAACAAGTTTGAGCTTGTTTGCTAATCGATTTGCTCTCCGTTGAAGTATGTTGACATATCTTATTTTATGTTTGTACTTGAAACACTTAGAGAGTTCATGACCCTTAAAAGTATAATAAGAACATGTCAATGTGGAGGACGGTTCAGACACCATAGCTGAGCATGCTGCTAAAAAAATTGAGGTACCTGAAACATGTGAGATAGAATTTTCAGTAGACAGGGAAAAATCCATTTTATCCTCCAAAGTGGTTGAAGAAGTTTCTCCAGGAAGAATATCGAGATTGATGTACGTATTGCTATAATTTTCAAAATCAATATTTTCACCAAGGAGTGCAACACTTGACTTTTCATCTTCATTTGAAACATAGTGATCAGACATTTCATCAAGAGTTGCAGTAAGACCTTTGTTCCCAGTGTATTTTCCACGATTTGGATACTCATTAGCAAAATGACCAAAACCTTTACACTTGAAGCACTGTGGCATATCCCCATCATCAGTATCGACAGTGTCCCTGTTTTTAGGAGGGGCACGGTCATGAGGTTTGACTTATGACCTGGGTTTATCTCTGATGAACCGTTTACTTATTTTCAAGAGAAGATCTCTAAACTATATTGTGATCAGTGAGATTGATTTGTCAAGATCTTCATCTGATGAATCAATATCAATAGGATCAACTACAAAGTTGCCAACACTTTTACTTTTTGTCAAGTAATTTAGTGTTCTTTTGTGCTTTGAAAGCAATATCCTTTCCATATTTGGATGTATGCTCATGATCAAAGATCTTTAACTTCCAAACAAGAGTATTTCTGGAAAGTGTATCAAGGTTATTTCCTTCAACGATGGCATGTTTCTTAGAATCGTATCTAGCTGGCAACGATCTGAGAATTTTCATCACAATGTCCTTTTTAGGAATAGTCTTACCCAATGCAAATGATGCATTAACAATTTCAGACACTTTGTGATTAAACTCATCAAATGAATCTTCGTCATCCATACGAAGGTTTTCCCAATCAGAATTTAGGTTTTGAAGCCTAGCTTCTTTTCTGAGGTATTCCCTTCAAATACGGTTTCTAAGATATCCCAAGCATCTTTAGACCGAGTGAACGTAGTCACATCGTGATGAAGATCTGGGGTAATGGCATGTATTATAGCATTTAAGCCGTCGGAATTTTTCTTTCAGTGAGAATCTCGTATGGCTCATACCTACCAATATCCTTTACAACAGTTACACCGTCTACTGTAACCATTGGAGGATTATAGCCATTAAAAACATAAACCCATGATTGAAAATCACGTTCTTGGAGAAAAGCACGCATAACAATTTTCCACCATAAGTAATTCGAGCCATCGAAGACTGGTGGTACGTTTATAGAGATAACACTCCTGTCCATAGAGTCAGATTGCTACAAACACAGACTTATGAGGTCTTTAACGTGTTTGCCTGCTCTGATACCAATTCAAAAAGCGGGGGTCTAACAACCACACACAATATTTCGTTCGGCAATCTGTATGGATTAACTCCAATATAATTCCAGGAGAATCAACTAGACAGTGAGACTCAATCAAGGAAATATATCCAAGAGTTATATCTTTGTTTCTCAATGTAATCAACAAATTAAATAGATAGAAATCCGTGAGCCTAATTATTATGAGAAACAACTTGAACGGTACCAAAGACCAATGTTCAAGTGTCAATCAATTTCAATCAATAACCAAAGGTTGGATTTACCAATTGATTGAACTATGCACAACCTGTGATATTTCAATTATATAAACAAATATAATGCAGAAAAGAAATAACACATACACCAAAAAAATTGTTAACGAGGAAACCGCAAATGCAGAAAAACCCAGGGACCTAGTCCAGATTTGAACACCACACTGTATTAAGCCGCTACAGACACTAGCCTACTACAAGATAACTTTGGACTAGAATGTAGTTGAGCCCTAACCAAGTCTCATACCGATTAAGGTACATTCGCGTTTCTTACGCCTCTAAATCCCAGTAGGACTCTATGCACTTAATTCCCTTAGCTGATCTCACCCACAACTAAGAGTTGCTATGACCAAAAGTCGAAGACTTTATAAACAAATATTTCTCCCACAGAAAGTCTATTTTGATAGATAAATCTGTCTCCCGCAGAAATACCTACGAAGTTTTGTTCCGTCTTTTGATAAATCAAGGTGAACAGGAACCAATTGATAATCCGGTCTTGTATTCCCGAAGAACATCCTAGAAATATCAATCACCTCACAATAACTTAACTATATGGTAGTAGAACAAGTTATTGTGGAATCTCAAAGAATGAGACGAAGAGCTTTGTGATTACTTTTTATATGTTACCTATCGGAGATAAATCTCGAGAAAATATTAGAGAAGATAGTACTCAATACGATAGAACAAGTAAGATTAGAACACGCAACTACAGAGAAAATAGTTGGGTCTAGCTTCAGAATCCCAATGAAGTCTTTAAGTCGTTAACCTATAATGGTTTTAGGAAAAACCTAGGTTAAAAGAGAATCGACTCTAGTACGCAACTAGTATCACACAAGAGGTGTGGGGATTAGGTTTTCCAGTTGCTACAGTTCTCCCTTATATGGTCTTCAAATACGGGTTTGATAGCTTAAAAACAAATCAATCAATATTCACCATTAGATGAAAACCTGATTTAAGATTCAAGCTAAGTTCTCTTAAAACCAAAGCAATATCTCTCTCCGTCGTTAGATGGTCTTAGCTTGTTACAAAAAAAAATGAAATATACCTTTATTTAGATTTGGTAATTGTACCTAAACGTGTATATTGAGTTGGCTCAATAACAATTAACCGAAGTTAGCCATATGGACACTTTTGTACTAACAACATTCATCTAACACTTCTAGATCAAATGATAATCAAATGAATCTAATTGTGTTACTCATAAAGTTGTCCAATTGTCTATATTTTCATAAAAGTATACAAGACACAATTGAAACAAAATTGGATTTGATTCAAGTGAATCAATTCATGAACATTTAGCCACGGTTTGGAAAGATTGCATTCCTTAATATATAAATGTATTTGTTCATGAGTATGGAATTATACTTAACCGATTTTAGAACTTAAACCAACTCAGTTTGCAAACGGGTACGCAAACTTGAGTTCCGGACTTTGGTCACGTCCGAAAGTTCGCAAACGTGTATGCATATTGTCGTTCCAGACCTAACTCATGTGAAACCGTTCGCATACTGGTATGCAAACTTGGTTCCCAGACTTTGACAGTTAAAACCGTTCGCATACTAGTACGCAAACTTGGTTCCCGGACCCGAATCATACTACAATAGTTTGCATACTGGTATGCATATTGTGTTATATCCATACAATGGTTATTTGTTCTAAACTCCCATTTCAATTATTGAAACATCCTTAGAAGACGACAATAGCTGTCTCACACAAACTATTAGCTTATAAGTAATTTTCAAGTGATCGAATGATCAATACGAAACATTCTGGGTCTACATCAAATGACTGTCTCATACAAATCATGTAAGATGTTTCAAGGCAATTTTCACATGATAATCTTTTGACTCATTATTTAGTTTCCAACAAATAAATTGTTTCAAACTAAACTCGTCAAGAATAATGATGATCGTAGTTAAAGAAAAAAGCTTTCCAACACATATTTCGAGAAATATATAACCGAGTTAAACTCAGCTCAAAATATCAAATGTGTATAATGTAAAAGTCTATATAGTTATACGACTTAGTCTCATTAGGAGATAGAATAGAATTGACTTCTGAGTGATAGATAAGTTTTAGTCTCCACATACCTTTTTGTAATGAAGTTCCTCCAAGCTCTCCTCAGTAGATCTTCGTCTTCAATCGATGAACATCGTGAAGTCTAAAGCTCAACTACACATTATATCCTAATCCGAGACATAGCTATAAGTATACTAGAAATCAAGACTTATAGTTTTGATCACCTAAACTTGACAAACAAGCTTGAGATAGCAACGCTTGCGAGTTCGACCGAGCAGTGCTCTAACAACTTTTTCGATTGGACTTATTTTTTGTCTAAAATGAAAAAGTGATAGTATCTTTTTTTTTTCAAAACGGAGATAGTATAAAATGACACTTCAATACAATGACACTTCTAGTTTGCATATATTCAATTAGGGTACCCCGACCCCTTTGATCACTTCGATACAATGAGACTATTAGTGTTCAAGTTCAACTTTGTGAGATGATCTTCAGTTTATTGATATTACATTATGGGCTCATGAAAATATACATCTTCCGAATAACGTTGCTTTTTTTTAACTTCGATGTGCAAAAATCTCGTTGATAGTTCTAAACATGCATAATACTCTATGCGATACGTTTCAAGAATTACGCTAGGAGTCCGAAAGAAATTTTCTGCTGAACATGTATAACTTAGGTTATAAAGGTGACCATTCATAAATGATTTAGCAAATAACGTGGATAGAGAATCTTTTGCAATCTAATACAATACATATTCCATGGCAAGCACAACATAGTTAAGTTCACAAAAATAATTTTAGTTACACTATAAAAATATATGTTTCGTTAAGATGGCTAATAATCATCCTTCATAGATAAGTATGCCTTATATGTTTTGTTAGAGGCTCGGTTGAACCTATCAAGCGTTGGTATGTCAAGTTTGGTTGTCATACTTTAGTATCAAAACTCATCTAGGGTCGCTTGATTATTTACTAGAGTCAACTTCGTTTAGGTTAGACTAGAAAGTCTAGGAATGTTGAGACGTACAAGTATTACTCTGAATACCTGAAGAATGTGAAGAAGTAACAACTCCAAAGAAGATATCATCCTTCCTCTTGAGCTTAATAATATTGACTCGATATTGTTTTCATTCTTAAAGTATCTTTCAAGTCACTTTATATTGAAAACATAATATGCGAAGCTGTATATATAATACTCTAATAATTAGACTTGTTCATGGCATTATGATCAAAGTATCAAGGAATTATATTACGAAATATAACGCTTATCTTTTGAACTTCATAAATACGACATCAACATAATCTATGTATTTAGTTACTTGATTATGTGTAGGATATAGGTGTGATTTCATCCTAGGAAACTATATATTATTACATTAGTTTAAGGAAGTAGATGTATGAACTTGTTTCATAATCGAAAGACAAATCAAGTGTGTTGGTCCAAATCTTTATTGAATATCATTTGGATGACCAATACAAGATGACAAGGTAGAACCTATCTTGACTTATGTTGAGAATCAAGGTACAACTGATCATAGCCTATAGTGTGTAGCAAGGTGTAATCGGTCACAAGCTGATTTGGAAAGCAAGGTGTAATCTGTCACAAGCTACATTGGGAAGTAAGATGTAATCGGTCACAAGCAACATTGGGAAGCAAGATGTAACCGATCATTTTGGGAAGTAAGGTGTAACCGATCACAAGCTACACTGGGAAGCATGGTGTAACCGGTCACGCCTATCTTGGAGAGCATGGTATAATCGGTCACAACTTATATTGTGAGTCATGGTATAACCGGTCCCAAGAGCAAAACCTAGTTTCCAAAGTTCACACATTTCTTCATGTAATGTGTGAATTAGGAATTAGGGTTTGCTAAGATGAGAAACTTCTAGATGTCGACATCATTTGAAAATGTACAACTCTTATCATTTATTGTTCAAAGATATTCCTTGATGCTCAAGGTGATGCCATACCGATGTTGATGGTGAGTTTTTGACAAGGGAATTTGTAGTAAATTAGCCTTGATCTAGTCATGTAAATAATTGATAGGTGTTTAAAATCACATCTTTAAGTATCGATTGATTATGCTTTCTTAGCTAGTTTTCTTGTGAAATTGTATTATTAGCTTTGTTTTATATTTTATGGGAATTTTGGAGCTTATTCTCGAAAAGAACAAGAAATCATCCAATTCGCCACAAAAGAGGTAGAATTATCGTTCCATGGGAACCACCACTGGCTGTCGTGTGGGCGTTAAGAAGCAACCAGCTGAAATCCATGAAGAATTACTGAAGGCGGCCAAGGAAGGCAGCCATTTGATTCTAAACGGGTTTTCTATAGGCACCCGCTCAATGCTAAGGGCCACCTGATTCTCTTGTATACAACAAAGTAGGTCAGGTCGAATATTTACAACCATTTCATCTTAGTTCAGAACCAAGAGCTGCAACCAAGAGTTCACGACGGAAAGCTAGGTCTGGTGGGGTGCTGTCGAAGAGTTAGGTCAGCTATTCAAGCCGAGATGAAGAAGGAACCGGTACTCGAGTCTGGGTATTGTTTGACCAGAATAACAGGGAGAAAGAGTTGAGTTACAGAAGAATTCATGGATAAGGATAGTCTGATTGCTTTCTACGAATCGGGAGATTTTGAGTCAACCCAGTTTTGAAAAATCAGTCCAAAAATTATGTGATTTCTTTCTCAGTCTATGATTTGATCTTACTTCTCCATATTTTTAAACAAAATAGCCTATGATCTTCTATGTGATTATATAATTTTTTAATTTTTATACAGATGTTTTTAGATTTTATTTATAAGTTATAAGTCTTTAGGAATTTCAGCACAAAATTTTTGCTTTTCTTAAAACTCTCATGTCTAACTAATCTCTTTTTACCTGTTTTGCAGTTTTCAAGTAGTGTTTCAGTGGTGTTCCAGTGGTGGTTTTTAGAAACAATGGTGTAGGGGAATTTAATTTTTCCTTGGATTAGTGGTATTTCTTCATCTGTCATGGATAAACTCAAGTCTTCAAAGAATGGTTTCAGCAAATACACAGTGGTGGTGTTTGCTCTGTTATTGTCCTTCTATATGATGCACAAATCAGTGGGATCTACTATCACTCATAATGTTCGATTATCACAAATTCATGGTTACAAAATCTGGAATCAAGATCATTCTTGCAGATTCAGAAGCTTAATGGGTAATATTGGTAATTCACCAATAAAAAAAGCGCAATTATTGGATTTCAAAATTTCAAGTTCTCGGTTTCCTTTCTCGGAGTCAATATTTTCTCTGAAATCTTCTGTAAAAATATGGGGCGAGGAATCAGGAATATGGAATAAGTTTGGTAGGTGGTTTCGTTTTAAGTCAAACCCTAACCCTAGTTTGGGTTATATAAGGTTCAGGAAGCACTCACAAAAAACACCACAAGGAAGAAAACTCAATAATAAGATGGCGCAACCAAACAACATGTAGTTAGAGGCATTGGCAAGGAGAATGAAAGCAACTAACCTCAACCTAGATCAACTCAAAAATGCGAGAAGCAGTCTTATCTCATCAGTGGAAATTGATGAAGCATCTACCAAATGGATGAACTGCCCTATAGGCAAGATTGTTCACAAGGATGAAGTTGAATATGATGATGTGCTAAGGGAGGTGAATATTATATGGAGAAGGTACAAAAAAGTCGAAGTAAGTGCTATGGAGCGTAATCTGTTTGTTTTCAAGTTCAAGACAAATGAGGATATGAAAGAAGTGTACAAGAAAATTCCTTGGGTCATCTCTTTCAAGTTGATTGTGCTGCAGGAATATGATAATACAGTTCCATTGGAAAACTACACATTCACTCACCAAATTTTTTCAGTAATACTTCGTAACCTTGCTCTTGAGCACGTTCATGATGGAATTATTGAGAAACTAATTCTTGATATAGGCCAGAAGGTTGAAGTTGAGGGGATGAAAAGCGTTACAATCAGAGGCAGGGTAGCAACAGTTAAGGTGTTGGTTGATCTCAGTAAGCCGCTAAAGAGGGGGGGGGGGTGGATTTTTAATGCTGCCAAACAAAAAGTTTGGGTTAAGTACCATTTTGAGAAGCAACCCAAGACAATATGTCCCCATTGTTTTGTTATCGATCATAATGATGAAACTTGTGAAGAGACAGCATGGGGTATATACATTTACGGTCTGACAGAAAAGGAATTTGAAAATCTCCAGGCAAAACATGCCCATATGGTTGAAGAAATGTTGTAGAAACAAAAAGAGCTAGGTGGAACTACTGGGTCGAGTGGAGCATCTAGTGGGCCGAACAATGAAAATGATGATGGATCCGACCCGGTAAAGAATAAAAGAACAAGGGATGATTCGATTAAAGATAACTACATTCTGTTGGATAGCAACCATGAACAGCAAGTGGAGAACCAATCTTTGCAGAGTGATGGAGTTCATCATATGGGCAATCCTGGGGTGACTTATAATGGTGAAGACTTGAACATGATAGATGCTGAAAATGGAGGAAGAAGTGAAGGAACCTACCACCAGAACACCGCTGAAATACGAATGGGAACTGCAAATCAGGTTTGTGAAAAACTCTTAATTTCCTCTGAAATTGTTTTCTTTTCAATCAGTTGTTTTAATTCCTCCTTTTTTCTCTGGATTTATTGGGGTGTTTTTAATAATTGTGCGTCTTTGATTTCAATCTATAGAACCAGGTTTGTTTGTGACCTAAATTGGGAAAAGATGAAAATCCTGTCTTGGAATGTCCAAGGGTTTGGAAATAAATATACTAGACAACATCTAGGTGAGATAATTAGGGCCAATGATCCAGATATTATTTTCCTGTGTAAGACAAAAACCATGAATCAGAAAATGGAGAAATTTACTTACTCTTATATTTATATGAACTACCGTTATTTAAATCCTATAGGAGCTTTTGGTGGGTTTTTTTTGTTGTGGAAGAATGGTATCCATATTGATATTGTTGATATGAATGTTAACTTCATCTCTGTCCTAGTTAATGTAGACTCTAGAAGTAGTCATACCCTGCTAAATTGTATGTATGGTGCTTTAGATGATATAGGATGGGATAGGCAATGGAATTATCTGGATAACCTAGCTACTAGGTACTCTTGTCCTTGGATTATCATAGGTGACTTAAATTTCATTATTAGACCAGAGGAAAAGGTTGGTGGCAATCATATTTCTCAAAGTCAACTTGATGATGTTAAAAACCATTTAGACCATTTAGAGCTCACTGACCTGAGTTACATAGGTAACCCATTTACTTGGAGTAATCATAGATTTAGTGAGGCTCTTATTCTTGAGAGGCTTGACAGAGCTCTTGTTAACTTTTCTTGGTTTGATTTCTTCCCTAACGCCATAGTTTACCATTTACTTAGTCTAGCCAGTGATCATGCTCCTATTCTTCTTGTTACTTCTAGGGAGGAGAATAACACTAAAAGACCTCTAATATTTAACAGGTGTTGGTTTAGTGATAACAGGTGCAAAGACCTAATTGTGGAAAACTGGAAAACCAATGAAAATGGATCAAAAGCTTTCAAACACACTAGATGTTTACACAATGTTAAAGTAGCTCTAAGACAGTGGAACATGAATTCCTTTGGTAATTTTCAATATCATATAAATGATATCCAGACTCAATTAGATAATATCAGTAACAACATGGATGATGCTACTAGTGTTGCTAATAAGTCTAGGCTGGAAGAATCCTTGAAATACTGGTATACTGTTAGACAAGATTATTATAGGCAAAGAGCTAGGGAAAATGTCCTAACTTTTGATGATAAAAATACTAAGTATTTTCATGATAAAGTCGATTTCAAAAAAAGGAGAACTCAAATTGAGTGCTTGAAAAGTAGCATAGGAATTTTGCTAACTTACAAAAGCATGATAGCTAATGAACTTAGAGATCATTTTAGAAAAATGAGTAGAACTACTAACCCCCTAAGGGAAAGTAGTTTTTTTTGATATTCTTATGCCTTGTATTTCTGATGAGGAAAATGAATTTTTTATGCATACCCCTACAGATGAGGAGATAAAAGCTATTGTCTGGCAAATGCAACCTTGGACTAGCCTTGGCCCTGATGGATACCCCCTAGGTTCTATCAACAAATGTGGGACACTATAGGACCTGATACTATAGATATGGTTAAGAGTTTTTTCCACTCAGGTTACATGCTTAAACAGATGAACCACAATTTTGTGTCACTCATTCCTAAAAACAATGCCCCTAAAACCCCTTATGATTTTAGGCCTATAAGTTTAAGCAATGTTAGTTATAATATAGTCTCTAAACTATTAGCTATTAGGCTCAAAACTGTGATGGATAAATTTATTAGCCCTTATCAAGCTGTTTTTTTGTCCTCTAGGCAAATAACAGACAACATTGTGATAGCTCATGAATTAGTTGATACAATGAGGAAAAATAAAACTAAATCTTGACTCATGGCCATGAAACTAGATATGTCCAAGGCTTTTGATAGGATTGAGTGGAAATTTCTAATTGATATCCTCAAAAAACTTGGGTTTCATAATCATTGGTGCAATCTTATTGAACAGTGTATCTCCACAGTGTCAACTTCAAGTTTACTAAATGGTTGTCCTGGTGAAATCTATTATCCTACAAGGGGTCTTAGACAGGGAGACCCTTTATCCCCTTACTTGTTCATTATTTTCATGGATGTGTTATCTAAAATGCTTATTGATGCAGAAAGGAGAGGTGATATTCAAGGTATAAAAGTAACTACAACCAGTCCATCTGTAAGTCACTTATTCTTTGCTGATGACTGCCTTGTTTTTACTAAGGCTAGTATCAAGAGTGCTAGGAATCTGGAGAGCATGCTAGAAAGATTTAGTAAGTTTTCTAGTCGGGCCATAAACTTTGATAAATCTGGGATTGCTTTTATCCCTAAGACTGAACATATAACTAAGTCCAAAATTCTTTTTATTTTGAAAATTAAAAACCTTGGCTTGGCTGACAAGTATTTTGGAGTTCCACTGCTTCTTCAAAGAAACAAAATGGAGTCTTTTAAACATCTTGAGGAATCTTGTGATAAAAGGCTTGATAATTGGCAAGGTAAGTACCTAAATCAACCAGATATAATTGTCCTTATTAAATCTACTTTAGGCACATTAGCTTCCCATCATTTATCTGTTTTTCCTATGCCTAAGAAGATGACTGATAAACTTGATGCTGTTCAAAGGAGGTTTTTCTGGAATAATAAAAAATCTTCTAGAGGGGGGAATATATGTAATTGGGATAATATAGCTAAACCCATTGAGATGGGAGGTCTGAATCTTAGGAAGACTGAGTATCTTAATACTGCTTTATTAGCTAAGTTAGCATAGAGAATGCTAACTGAACCAGATGCCTTGTGGGTTCAAATCCTCAGGCATAAATATTTTCCTGATTTCAATCCTCTTCATGCTTTTGTTACTGAAAATGTTTCTTGGGTGTGGAAAGGCATCTGTAGGGGCCTTGAATTGGTAAGAAAGTATTACTGTTGGGAAATTGGATATGGTACTTCCATTGAGATATGGAAGGACAGATGGGTCCCCACTAATAATAGTCTTCTTAACAGTAATCTTGCTTCACAATCTATGAAAACAGTTAACCAACTTATTGTGCAGGGAACTAATGAATGGAATGTAGATGCTGTGCATTGTTTGTTTGACAGTACTAATGTCAATGAAATTTGTAAAATCAGAGTCCTTCCATTGGAAAGGACATTCTGAGGTTGGCTCCATCTCACAATGGTAAATTTAGTGTTAAATCAGCCTATAAGTGCATCATGCAGGAGGTACATGGTTCTGTAAGTGTATCATTCCCTTGGAAAGCTTTGTGGAGTCTTAATCTTCCTCAAAAGATTAAGCATCATCTATGGAAATGCTTAAATGACTGTGTTTCAGTAAGAAGTAAACTTACTAGGTTTGTTACAGCTATAAATAGTGAGTGTCCTTTTTGCAATCATGAAGTTGAAACCCTCAACCATTTGTTTATTGATTGTGAAGTTACTAAAAGAATTTGGTTTGCCCTTGATGCTAATATTGTAGGGACTATTGCTAATACAAATTTGCAGAATTGGATAGCTAACTGGTTTCAATCCAGTAATGTATCCAGGGAAGAGCATGAGAAATATGTCCAGTTTGTTAGTTTTGCTATATGGCAGATATGGAAGTTAAGATGTTCTATAGTGTTTGATAATGGAACAATTCAAATAGCTAGATTTGTGACCCAAGTAAATAAGGACATAGCTGAGTGGACTGAAAACTCTAGGAAATGTAGATCAGTAAGAACTTCTGTGCATCAGACTAGGGATGTAATTCCTTGGAAACTGCCAGAAAATGGGTTTGATAAAATCAATTTTGATGCTGCTTTTTTGAAAGGAAATAATTATATGGGGATAGGACTGATGTTGTTTTCTGCTGCAGGGCAATTTGGAGGTGCTCAATCAGTTGCTGGGATAGCTCAGGATGAAGAGCAAGCTGAAGCTCTAGCAACACTGACGGCTATAAAGTGGGCAAAAGCTTCAGCTGTTGAAAGACTACATTTGGAGGGAGACTGCCAGAATGTAGTGAAAGCAATAAATGGAGAAGTAGAATGTGTTAGATGGACCAATAATAATGTAATTCAAGACTGTCGAAGCCTTTTAGTGAGTTTTAGGGATTGGAAGTGCACTTTTGTGCATAGAGAATCAAATGAAGTTGCTAATAGCTTAGCTAAGAAAGCTAGAATTGATAGAGTAAATCAATGTTAGATGTTAGATTTCCCGCTTTAGTTAAAGTCTCTAATCAGAGAAGAACTGAACGTTGTCCTACGTTAAATCTTATTTAATGAAATTTCTTTCTTATTAAAAAAAAAAGAGTTGAGTTTGTGCCATTGATTTCCTATTAGAACATATTCAATATCACCTCTTGTACAGTCTTTAAACAACCAAGACTAGATTTCCATTATGTCAGTATATAATGTTTCCATAAATAATTTATACGTATCTTGTAATTTTAGCATGTAAGTATATACTGATCTATAAATATATTAGCCTTTGGGGTTCTTCTCTATCGATAGAGAAACCTACACAAAATACCTTGTTCCAACTTGGTATCATCCTAAAATCGATCCTATGGCCACTTCCAACTCTTCCGCTTCTACCAACTCAGATTCTCCTACCACCGTTAACACCAGCATTTCTGCTGCTATCTCCTCTTCAATTTTTTCTTTCAAATCGGCCATGAAAGTTCTTCAAAACGCAATTACCATCAAACTTGACAATATGAATCTTTTGCTTTGGAAAGCACAGTTTGAACCCTATCTCCATGGTTATGATCTTGAACATTAGTTTACCGGTGCAAAGCCTCGTCCACCGGCTGTTGTTAATGGTCTTCCAAATCCAGCCTTTACCATTTGGATTCGTGAAGACAAAATCCTCCTTGGATGGCTATTTTCATCCCTTTCAGCACCTATCTTAGCTAAAGTTCGTTCTTGTACCTCTTGTGCTACAGCATGGACAAAGATTGATGAGTTGCTTGCCTCCAAATCAGAGGCTAATATTTTGGCTATTCGGCGTGAACTACAGCACATTCAAAAGGGTAACAGATCTATTACAGAATATTTATCCCATGCTAACCAACTTGCAGATTCCCTCGCCTCCGCTAGTCAACCTATATCTGATATGGAACTTTGCCATATTATACTTGATGGACTTGATTCATCATTTGAAACTATTTATGCTTCTCTTCAAACATCCATGGATCGTTTTACTATTGAAACTTTTGAGACTCACCTTCTGTCTTATGAACGTCGTATCGACAAACAGAATAAGTCTCTTTTGCAGCCTCAAGCGAATGCCGCCAAGTTTTTTCAAACCGTGGCAAGATACCTCACCTGATACTGACACGAGTCCCGTTATTTGTCAACTCTGTGAGAAACCTCATCACACCGCGCAAGACTGTTGGAAACGCTTTGATCGTAACTTCAAGCCTCCTCGCAAGCAACCACCTAATAGGAACTCCCGACCCAACTATTCACAAGGCTCTGCTCCAAAGGCTTATGCTACTACTGCTGCACCAGTTTACACTTATGATTGGCTTCCTGACAGCGGTGCCTCTCACCATATGACGAATGACATTTCTCATCTTCGTGCTCCTACAGAATACACTGGCACGGATCAGGTAAAGGTGGCTAGTTGTTCTAATCTACCCATATCTCATACAGGTTCGGCTTTATTACCTACTCCCACTCATAATTCCTACTTTCCAATACCTTATATGTTCCTCATCTTTCCCATAATATTTTATCTGTGTCTCAGTTTTGCCGTGACAATAATGTCCTCTTTGAATTTAACGACTCTCATTGTCTCGTGAAGGATCGACAAACAGGGAAGGTGGTTCTTCGGGGCATGCTTAAGAATGTACTTTACACATTAAGTCCAGTTCCTTCATCTGTCTGTGGTTTTGTAGGATAAAGAACTTCTTTGCAGTCATGGCATAATCGTCTAGGTCACCCAATGTTACGAATGATCAAGTCTGTGGTGTCTCGTAATCATCTTCCAGTTTCTCATTCTAAAGTTTCCTTCTGCCAGTCTTGTTTAGAGAATAAGAGCCATAAACTCCCTTTCCATTCTAGTACTAATGTGTACTCCAAACCATTGGATTTAATTATTTCAGATGTTTGGGGTCCTGCACCTATTTTATCTAATGAAGGTTATCGTTATTATGTTATTTTTGTCGATGCTTTCAGTCATTTCACTTGGATTTATCCAATGCATGACAAAATAGATGTTGTCCCTATTTTCTCATCATTTCTTAAACATGTGCAGAACCTCTTCAATACTAAAATCAAATACTTCCAAACTGATAATGGAACTGAGTATAATCGTGTTAAACCCATACTTCGTGATAATGGCACTCTTCATAGATTATCTTGTCCACACACTTCCACCCAAAATGGTTTAGTTGAACGGCGTCATAGACACATCGTCGAAACCGGTTTAACTTTGTTGTCCATGGCATCTGTTCCTGTTGAATTTTGGTATGATGCATTTTTTACGTCCTGTTTTCTCATGAATAGAGTTCCTTCGTATCCTACTGGGTGTCGTTCTCCATATGAGTTGCTCTTTAATAAGGTTCCTGATTATTTATCTCTTAGAACCTTTGCTGTCTATGTTTTCCCCATCTCCGAGATTATTGCTCTAACAAATTGGAACCTAGATCTTCTCCCTGTGTATTTCTTGGATACGATACAGCTCGGAAAGGCTATAAGTGTCTTCATATACCTACAGGAAGAATCTACTGGTCTCGCTATATCGTATTGTTTGAGGACTCTTATCCATACGCTACTGCCCTTGTGGAACCACCTTCATCGTATCCATCTAAACGGGTACAACCTCTTAAATCTTTTCATTTTCCGTTAAATACTATTAATCTTCCTGTGCTTAGCCGGACCGCTCCTCCCATACCTATACAAATCAAACCAAGCTCCAATTTACCCCCTACCAACTCCGTACCTTCCAACCAGCAAAATCCATGTCCCACCACCAATAACCCACTTATAAATCCACCAACTTCAGTACCCAATTCCCATTCTCCCTCTCATACTTCCGTTCCCTATCCAGATCCTACCCCCAGCTCCCGTTCTCCTTCTCCTACTTCCGTTCCCCATCCAGATCCTACCCCCAACTCCCCTTCTCCCTCTCCTACTTCCGTTCCCCATCCATATCCTACCCCCAATTCCCCTTCTACCTCTCCTACTTCCGTTTCCCATACAGATCCTACCCTATTAACAACCCTTTTACCTCCGTTACATACATCCCCTCGATCTCATATACCAAATCGTGTAAACCCAAATCCTACACAGGTCACCTTACCACTGCCGGTTGTTTCTAATGAGCATGGAATGGTTACACGAGGCAAGAATGGTATTTTTAAGCCAAATGTTCTCATGGCATCTAAACATGCTAAGATTACTGATGAACTTTTTGAACCTAGTTGTTATATGTAAGCAAAATCTGATCCTAAGTGGTGCACCTCTATGGATGATGAGCACAATGCTTTGATTAAGAACGACACTTGGTCCTATGTTCCGTACTCACCACACATGAATTTGGTAGGTTGTAAATGGGTGTTTCGGGTTAAACGCAAAGTTTATGGAACTGTTAAGCGTTACAAAGCTCGTTTGGTCGCTAAAGGGTTCAGTCAACAAGAGGGTATCGACTATGGAGAGACGTTTAGTCCGGTGATTACACCTTGCACCATACGTGTTGTTCTTACTCTTGCTTTAACGTATAACTGGCCAGTACGAAAACTAGACATTCAGAATGATTTCCTGAATAGTTTTCTTAATGAGGATGTATACATGAAGCAACCACCCGGTTACAAGAATCCCCAGTTTCCTAATCATGTTTGCAAGCCTCATAAGTCTATTTACGGGCTCAAGCAAGCTCCTAGGGCGTGGTACCATCGTCTCAGTCTTTACTTGCAAAAACTGGGATTTTCCATCTCTAAAGCCGATACATCTTTATTCATTAGGCGTTCGTCAGAGGGTATTACTTATCTTTTGGTTTATGTGGACGATATTATTCTTACAGGTTCTACATTAACTTGTTTGCATTCAGTTATTTCTAATTTGCAGCATGAGTTTTCTTTGAAAGACATGGGGCAGTTATCTTTTTTTCTCGGCATTGAGGCCACTTGGACTTCAACTGGACTTTTTCTATCTCAACGACGGTACATTAAAGACCTTCTCAGTCGTGCTAGTATGCAAGGTGCTAAACTGGTGTCGACTCCGCTTACAACTTCGACTGACCTTCATCCCACAAGCGGTACTACTCTCATCGATCCTTCCCATTACCGTAGTCTTGTGGGTGGTCTGCAATATCTCCTCCTTACAAGGCCTGAATTGGTGTTTGCTGTCAACAAAGTGTGTAAGTATATGCACGCTCCAACCACTGCGCATCTTCTCCTTGTTAAACGTATCTTACGTTATTTGCAGCAAACATCTTCTTACGGTATTTACCTCAAACCCGCCCCGTCCTTAAATATTAATTTTTCGGCATATACAGATGCGGATTGGGCGGGTGATCCAACTGATCGTCGTTCCACAAGTGGGTATTGTGTGTTTCTTGGTCCGAATATTATATCTTGGAGTGCTAGAAAGAAAAAGACGGTTTCCAAATCTAGTACTGAATCCGAATACCGTGGTTTGGCCACTGCAACTGCTGAACTTATGTGGGTTGAATCTCTTCTACATGAACTGCGAGCTCCTATTCGTACTCCTCCGGTCTTATGGTGTGATAATTTGGGAGCCACATATCTCACTATGAATCCTATCTTCCATGGACGCACAAAGCATATTGAGATTGATTATCATTTTGTTCGGGAACGTGTTCAACAAGGGTTGCTCATTGTGAGATTTGTTTGTTCAAAGGACCAGCTTGCTGATATCTTCACGAAAGCTCTCCCTAAAGATCGTTTCTTTTGCTTCGTTCCATGCTGACTGTCTGCGATCACCCGCATGGAACGCGGGGGAGTGTTAGAACATATTCAATATCACCTCTTGTACAGTCTGTAAACAGCCAGGACTACATTTCCATTATGTCAGTATATAAAGTTTCCATAAATACTTTATACGTATCTTGTAATTTTAGTATGTAAGTATATACTGATCTATAAATATATTAGCCTCTGGGGTTCTTCTCTATCGATAGAGAAACCTACACAAAATACTTTGTTCCAACTTTTCCGCTTCTGAACAGTGAGAGATCGAGTGGTATTTGGGAGTTTGTAAAGAATTATAAGATGGGTTTTTGTTGGATAAAGAATCTGTGAGTGATACACAAAGTGCAAGAGCAAGAACAGCCAAAAGGAGCTGCTGCCATAGTTCTTTGGAATGAATGGAGAAGATTAGAGTCCTCATTTCAATAGTACTTATGGGTTTATGTTAGAATGTTACAGGGAAGGAGATAGAGTGATCCGAAATCAACAGCAAGCTCCATATCTGCATTACCAGCGAATTGCACGAGAAACGTTTGTAAAAATGCCTGAACGACCTGTGCCTCCAGCCGATGGTAGTGAAGGTCTGGTTGTCTGAGTTCGGGAACTGAGATGATAGTAAGCTGTGATTGCTGTTGGTTGATGAGAACCAGTCGAGCTCAAGTCGAACAGAGAAGATGCAGGGAGAGCTTGAGAAGTCTGTTCGAGTATGATAATAAAGGTGATGGTGGAAGATTAGATGAAGACTGATCGAGACAGAGCTTGGCAGTGGTGGAGTCAAGGTTGCACCGTGGCTAGTGACAGGGATGGACGTGATTATGGCAGTTGAGACTCGAGCTGTGAACAGAACAGAGAAGAATGGAGCTTGGCCGACGATGGCTGCTTCCATTCCCAGCAGTAACGATCAAGGCTGTTGCTGCCATTATTGGCAGTTGGTGTTGACAGTGGTGACGCGAAGAGAGCTCGAATGGCAGTATGTTGGCGACGAAGAGTAATATTGGCCGGAGAATATGAAGGCAGTGGTGCTGTTGATGGTTGATGAAAGCTCGAGCAAAGGAATCAGTTGAGACTCACTGGAGCTGGCAGCGATGATGCTCTAAGTATTAATGATGTTTGGTCTCGATGGCTGCTGTTGGAGAGTAACGAATCAGTGGTACTGCCATTGATTCTCAAAGTTGAGCAATATCAGGGAATGAAGGCTAAGTTGGCTTTGCTGCCATTATGGCAGTGATGAAGATGAATATCGGTGATGATCGAAAGAATGGAGTTGTTTGCTGCTGCTGTGGTTTGGTGGACTGTGGAAATGTCGAGTCGCTGTTGAAGAATCGGAGATAGAAGATGGTCCGGAGCTGGGGAAACATGGCAGCAATGGAGAGAGTTGGTATCGGGTATTGGAGCTTGCTGCCATGGATGGATTGAATTGGTAATGGTGATACGGACTGAAATGGAGCTGTGAGGTCGACTCAGTAGTGAGTTATTGATGTAGCTTGATTGGTGGAAACTCCGAGAAGAAGTTCGTAATGGTGCTGCTGTTATACGATGGATGCAGCTGATATAGAAACTCCGAGAAGAAGTCACAGGAAAGTTCGAAGCTGTATGTAGGGAGGAAACGAGAAGGAAAAGAAGTTGGAATTACAGGGAGACTTACGGTTTGGTATTCCCATCCGTGGGTAATCTCAGGCGTTATTATTATCTGTCGGTTTCACTAAACTGACAGTTGAGATGAGATATTTGGGATGGACTTGTCCACAGCGTGAGCCCATTAGCTGTTTTCAGCCACTTCTTCATACGCAAGCAGCCTTGGACCTGACTTCTCTTTGGGGATTTCGGCGACTTTGGCAGCCACTTTGCACGGGGTGTGATGCACGGGACACAATTCTTAAGGAGCTGCACTTTCCTATCTTAGCTAGGTTTCCTAGTTTCTTCAAGAAGAGGTTACAAAACTCTATATATAGGGAAGCCTAGAGACAATTTGGGATATCTTGTACTCACTGTTTTTCTCCCCCTTAGGGGGGAGAACTATCTCTTTTATATATTCTTGTGATTGTTAAGGATGAATTCAAAGTTCTAATTGTGAAGCTCAATTTTTACAAGTTTATTTCGAGTTTTAAAGTTAATCATTGTGGATTGTTTTTACTATATCGAAGGTTTATGATTGGTTCTTAGATTGATTTGGATGCGCAACTAGATTAGTCTATTAATCATTCTAATGCTAGTAGAGATTTGAATGATCCGTAATTGTCGTTTATCTCCTACACAAATAGAAATCGCGAGACCTTGCGGAGGGATTCTGTGGAGCAATTGCGAGTAAAGACAACATCAGTAAGTGGACCGAGCGTACTGAGTTTAACTGCTGGGATCAAACCTAAATTCACAAACCCTAAAGCATTCGATTGAGTTACACCTTGTAAGCGTACCTCAGGGCGGCTCAGTTGGATAGAATCTGGTAGTCGAGCGCTTCCGTATCCAGTGACAACAGGAATTTTGGGGATAGCTAAGCGTACCTGCTATTCTACGGTTGGTGACAATTGATTCTAACAAGAGATAAACGGGTACACTGTTGAGTTAACGGTTAGTAACGGCGAAGGATTTATTAATTATCATCATCTTTTTCTTATATTATCCTTTTTATTCTTCTTTATATCGCTAATTTAGATAACATATCAATTGCATTACTCCTCGTGGGAACGATCCTTACTACCGCTTTATTACTTGTTAATTAGTGGGAAACATCTTATTATTTTGTTGAGTAAACGACGCTCACCAAATTGGCGCCACTGCCGGGGAGGCATTGGCAAGTTTAGTTGTTATTTTTATTCTTAGTTTATATTTTTGCTTTTAGTTTCAATTTCAGTTTACTCATCCAATCTATTAGAATCTGTTTTTCAGGTACCATTTCTTTGGTGAATGCGTGGAGAGGGTAGACCAAGTCCAATTGGTATACGTCTTCGTTCGGGCACTTTACTAAAAGACTTGATTCGAGCAGTGAATACTCCACTTCCTCCTAGTTCTTCACCAAGTGAATTCTCGGACTCGGACAAAGAGGAAGACAACACAATGGGAGGTCGGCCACCTGCTCCAAGAACACTCAAGGAGCTCACTTCTCCAAATCTTGATCAGCAGCCTTTATGTATTCAGATGAATGGAACCATTGAGTTGAAACCGCAATTGATTTATTTGCTTCCCAAATTCAGAGGTTTAGCGGGAGAAGATCATAATCGTCACTTGCAACAATTCCATCATGTTGTGACTAGTTTGAAGCAAGCAACTGCAGACGCCGATATGGCTATGATGACAGTGTTTCCTTTCTCCCTTATAGATGCTACAGGAGAATGGTTCTTTTACTTACCTCTTGGGAGTATAACCACATGGAATGTGATGAAGAAGTTATTCCTTGAGAAGTATTTTTCGGCATTGAAAGCAGCAGTGATTCGCAAGGAAATTTATGGTATTGTGCAAATATCGGGAGAGACTCTCTATGAGTATTGGGAGCGCCACAAGAAGATTTTAACTAGCTGTCCACATCACCAAATCAGTGATTAACTTGTCATTCAATATTTCTATGAGGGGTTGCTTCTTAATGAAAGACATTTGATCGACGCCGCAAGTGATGGTGCACTTACCAACAAGACCATTGCGGAAGCTACAAGTTTGTTGGAGAATATGGATGCAAACACGGAACAATTCTACACTCGAGGTGAACCAATGGTAAGGAAAGTGAATGAAGTTGGTGATTCTTCACATTTGGAACATAGAATGGGTAACATGGAGAGGATGATGCAACAAATAGCAGCTGCCATCATACCATCATCACACACCGAAGATGTTGAGCAAGCAAATGTTATGTACCAAAATCAGCAAAGGCCAAGATATGACCCGTATTCCAGCACATACAATCCGGGTTGGCGTGATCATCCTAATTTCAGCTACGCGAACAAGCAAGCTGCAGTTTCCAATCCGCCTTTCAATCAACAAGGTGGGTATCAATTCTTGAAAAAGCCACATCAAGAAACTCAAGGCACGATTATAGATGACAAGTTGAATCTCGTTCTCAACACAATGACGCAAGATAAACAAAAGGCAGAGATGGATATGAAGGACATGCGAACACAAATGGGTTAACTAGCTACTACCGTGAGCAAATTGGAAGCACAAGCAGCTGGAAAACTTCCTTCGTAACCATTGAACCATAAGGAGAATGTCAATGCTATTGATCTAAGAAGTGGGAAGCAAGTAGAGAAACCAGCACCATCACCGGAGCACCATGAATCTGTTGTAGAGCAACAAGAAGATGAAACAGCGCCTAACAAGGCTGATTTGGTACCAAATTTTAACTCTAAACCTCTTGTTTATACTAATGTCACTTCTCCTCCTTTTCCTTGTAGGTTTGCAAAGTCAAAGAAGGACATACTATACAAAGACATTTATGAGATCTTCAAGAACATTCAAGTGAACATACCACTCCTTGAAGCGATAAGGCAAGTTCCTCGCTATGCAAAGTTCTTGAAGGAATTGTGCACTAACAATAACAAATTGGTCGGTAATGAAGTTATGTATGTGGGTGAGAATGCTTCCGCGTATCTTCAAAAGAAACTTCCACCAAAATTGAAGGATCCCGGTAGTTTCATTATACCATGTACAATTGGTACAACCAGGTTTGATCGTGCTTTGCTAGACTTAGGTGCAACTATTAATGTTATGCATGCCTCAATATATGAATCGTTAGACCTTGGTCCTCTTAAGGATACCGGTATTATTATTCAACTTGCTGATAGGTCCACTACTTACCCGAAAGGGGTTGTGGAAGATGTTTTGGTGCAGGTTAACGAGCTGATTTTTCTTGCACACTTTTATGTTCTAGATATGAGGGACGAAGATTCACCCTCGTCTACACTGTTGTTGTTGGGTAAACCATTCATGAGAACTGCTAGAACTAAAATTAATGTCTTTAAAGGCACCATAACTATGGAATTTGACGGTGAACCCATAAGTTTCAACATCTTTGAGGCTATGAGATACCCGAGTGACGTGCATTCTTGTTTTTCAGTGGATGTGATTGATTTTTTAGCTCAACAAACGTTTGAGTTAGACGGTGATGATGCATTAGAGAAAGCTATAATGAAGAGTTTAGATTGTGCAAAGCATGATGACATGAAAAGTGACATAGAAATATGTGATGAGCTTAAAGAAATTATTTGCTCTCTTGATGCATTACAAGAACTCTCACCTAGAAATGATGTTTCTTATATTTCCTTACCTTATACTAATGAGAAACTCTTGCCATCGATTTTGCAGGCACCTATCCTTGAATTCAAACCTCTTTCGGATCACCTCAAGTATGTCTATTTAGGTGATAAGGAAGAGTTACCGGTGATTATTTCCAAAGACCTTACCAAGGTGCAAGAAGAGAATCTTATTCATGTGTTAAAATAATATAAGTCTGCCATAGGGTGGACCATTACCGATATCAAGGGAATTATCCCTTCCATGTGTATGCACCGAATTTTTCTTGAGGAGGGGGCAAAACCAACAAGAGAAGCTCAATGTCGTTTGAACCCTCCGATGATGGCAGTGGTCAAGAAAGAAATCCTGAAGTTGTTGGATGTATGGGTTATCTATCCCATATCCGATAGCAAATGGGTAAGCCCGGTTCAAGTCGTTCCAAAGAAATCCGGTGTCACGGTGGTGAAAAACGAAGATAATGACTTGGTTCCAACAAGAATTCAGACCGGTTGGAGAGTGTGCATTGATTATCGAAAGGTCAATTCTACCACCCGAAAAGACCATTTTCCCTTACCATTTATTGATCAAATGCTTGAAAGATTGGCTGGACACTCTCATTATTGTTTTCCTAATGGTTTTTCAGGGTATAATCAGATTGTAATAGCTCCGGAAGATCAGGAAAAGAAGACTTTTACTTGTCCATTTGGCACTGTATAGACGTATGCCATTCGGTTTGTGTAATGCTCCTGGCACTTTTCAACGTTGCATGGTAAGTGTATTTTCAGATTATGTCGGAAGCATCATAGAAGTGTTTATGGATGACTTTAGTGTGTATGGTGATTCTTTTGACAAGTTCTTAGACAACCTTACACTAATTCTTAAAAGATGTGTAGAAACTAATCTTGTACTTAATTGGGAAAAGTGTAATTTTTATGGTGAATCACGGTATTGTGCTAGGCCACATTGTATCCTCTAAGGGATTAGAAGTGGACAATTAGAAGTGGACAAAGCTAAGATAGATGTGATTAGGAACTTACAATACCCCACAACTGTGAGGGAAGTTCGTTCTTTTCTTGGCCATGCAGGTTTTTATAAGAGGTTCATCAAGGATTTCTGTAGGATTGCAATGCCTTTGTGCCGACTTTTGCAAAAAAGATGTGACCTTTGATTGTGACAAGGAATGCAAGAAGGCTTTTGACACTTTGAAAGAGTTGTTGACTACCGCACCAATCATCAAACCACCGGATTGGAGCAATCCCTTTGAGTTGATGTGTGATGCTAGTGACTATGCTGTGGGAGCCGTGTTGGGACAGCGAGATGGTAAAGTTCCATATGCCATTTATTATGCTTCAAGAACTCTTAATGGCGCACAAATCAACTACTCAACCACTGAAAATGAGCTCTGGTCCATAGTGTTCGTGCTCGAAAAGTTTAGATCTTACTTGGTGGGTACGCAAGTAATTGTGTTCTCCGACCATGCTGCACTCCGATACTTGCTAACAAAGAAAGATGCTAAGCCAAGGCTCATTAGATAGACACTTCTTCTTCAAGAGTTCCACCTCCAAATTAAGGACAAGAAGGGTAGTGAGAATACCATAGCAGATCATTTGAGTCGATTGATTGCATCCGAAGAAGCAATTCCTTTGCATGATAGTTTTCCAGATGAGCAACTCTTTATGGTGGATAACACAACTCCATGGTACGCTGATATCGTGAACTACTTGGCGACGGGACAAGTACCTAGTACCATGTCTACTTTTCAGAAAATGAAACTCAAGAAAGTTTCCTAGCAATATACATGGGATGAACCATATTTGTGGAAATATTGTGCCGACCAAATAATGCGAAGGTGCGTCCTAGAATCCGAGTTTCAATCTATTCTTAATTTTTGTCACTCATATGCTTGTGGAGGCCATTTTGGGTCCAAGAGAACGGCTCTCAAGGTTCTTGAGAGTGGTTTTTATTGGCCCACTTTATTTAAAGATGCATACTTGTTTTGTAAAGCTTGTGATAGGTGCCAACGAACCGGCAATCTAGGTGCTAGAAATCAAATGCCACTAACACAAATTCTTCCCGTAGAGATATTTGATGTATGGGGTATCGATTTTATGGGAACTTTTGTGAATTCGAATGGGAATATTTATATTATTCTTGCTGTTGATTATGTTTCTAAATGGGTGGAGGCTAGATCCACCAAGACTAATGATTCTCAAGTTGTTTATGAGTTTGTGAAGGAACAAATATTTTATAGGTTTGGCACACCTCGAGTGGTGATTAGCAATGGAGGTTCCCATTTCCATAGATCCTTCCACGCTCTTCTCAAGAAGTACAACGTTACTCACAAAGTTGGCACTCCGTATCATCCGCAAACAAGTGGACAAGCTGAAATTTCCAACCGGGAGATTAAGTCAATTCTAGAGAAGACGGTGAATACTACAAGGAAAGATTGGATCTTTAGACTCAATGATGCTTTATGGGCGTACCGGACATCATATAAGACTCCCATTGGAATGTCTTCGTTTAGGATGATTTATGGTAAACCTTGCCATCTTCCCGTAGAACTTGAACACAAAGCTTTTTGGGCCATCAAGATGTGTAACATGAAGCTAGATGCCGCAGGGAAACAAAGAAATTTTCAACTTATTGAGTTAGAAGAAATCCGCAATGATGCATATGAAAGTTCGCGCATTTACAAGGAGAAAACTAAAGCTTTTCATGATAAGATGATTTCTCGGAAAAGTTTTGTCATAGGGAAGAAAGTTCTCTTATTTCATTCTCGTCTTAAGTTGTTTCCCGATAAACTTAGGTCCTGATGGGTTGGACCATTTGTTGTTACTAATGTGTTTTCTCATGGTGCAGTTGAGCTTTCTAGTCCCAAAACAGGGAAGATTTTCAAGGTGAATGGCCATCGAGTGAAACCATACTATGAGCAATTTGTGACGGAGAATCAAGAGGTCATAGAATTGAGTGATCCACTCCTTCTGGAGGAGTAATTGGAGCTGAAAGTCGGGATGACGACTTTAAACCAAGCGATGCATGGGAGGCAACCCATTGGTTTTGTACTTCTGTCTTTTGCTTTTAATTTTTTTCTTTTGCATATCATATTAGGATTTCCCACCTTGATTTTACTTTGGATGACTTAATTCCATTGAGGACAATGTAAAGTTTAAGTGTGGGGGAGTGTTTGGATATTTTGCATATAGAGTTTTTAGCCTTTTTGAGTCGAATTTTTCAAAATTTTTGCATAAAAAACCTCCAACTTGTAGAGTTTTAGAGTCACTAGCATACTTCTAGGTATGTTTACATAGAGATTTCTGACCGACATAATTGAACTTGGAAGTGTTAGGGAACTACGTTCGGATTTCTTACTTATTAGAGTGTTAAATAATGGATTTAATCATCCGGTGATGCAAATGAGGTGCAAAGGGAAATGCATTATTAGAGTTGCTGATCAATCATTAGTGGAGACTACCTATTTTCATATCAACTGAGGCACCAGACCAAAAATTCTTTGTAGATGACTAAAGAGCTTTCTTTTGAGTGTATGTCACCGTACGTTAATTCCGGGTAGAATGGTGAGCTACCCAACTTCACAGCATTTTCAGCACTATTTTTGATCTCTTGAGTGTTAATTTTGTCAATCATAAGGGTGACGTCTATAGATGAAAACCACATTCTTGTAGTTTGATTTGCAGTTAGCACCATTCTCTCGAAAAGAACAGATCCATAGAAACACACATCATCATCAACAAGGGAGCGACATTAAAATCTACAAGGGAAGTTGAAGACTTACAATGCAATGAGCATAATTCTATATCCAAGTATGAAGACTTATTTACAAGAGCAAAATTTCAAAAGATGTGAAGTTATTGAAGTTTATGATACAAAAACAATACAAGTTGTGAAGAATCAAGTGGTAAAGTACTTCTCCCACGGCCATATTTATTTCGTTATTTTGTTTTATTTTCACTTTGTATTGTAAAAAAATTCTTGTCTTCCAAAAAAAAAAAAAAAAAAAAGACACAAGAGAAAATTTTGTTATTTGTGGTTTTTAGTTTTATTTAATAAGCCGTGGGGATAGAAGAAAAATCTATAAAGAAGTTTCAAGCGACGAGGATTTTAAGAGAAAGAGTTACAAATTGTCAAGGATCTAAGTTCAAGAGTTTATCATCAACAATTGAATACCGAAGACCAAGACCAAGAAGATGAAGAAGACGAGCCGAAGGAAGACGTTTCTATTGGATGCTGTGAGAGTGGTGCTACCATTACTGCCGATCTGATGTGAAGGTGGTAAGTACTCCCATCCTCGCAATAGTGGTTGATTTCCTTTCTTAAAGATCATCATAAAAATATTTTTATTTTCCACGATTTTGTGGAGTCTCCAGAAATAATTCGGAAGGTTTCCTTCCCACCATTCAACGTGTATAGGATTTCTCTCTTCATTCCTACCTGCACACATGTGAGACCCATAAAAAAGCTGTCTTTTTGAGTGCAATTATCATAAAACCCTTTTAAGTGAGGCAGAAGTCGAGGCGAAATGCTTATTGATCGCTCTCAAACACGCGTTCTCTCATTATGGTGTGGTTATTTCTCACTCAACATTAAGAATGAGAATATGTTCTTTAGTATTTCTAACTTCTTATTACTAGCATGCAGAAATTTTATGTCCTCATAGCTCTTTGGATGCTTGGGATGCTGGAACGCTTTGAAGTTGGAGTAGGTTTTGTGGGTATACCTCTCGTAAGCCCTCACGAGACTATAACTCGTCCACTAGGGACACCTAGGGGTTTAAAGGCTTGTTATTCATGCTAAGAGTAACCGTATCCTCGATGAAACAGAGTTGTTGTATTAGTTTTGTTTTGTTTGCTCGAGGACTAGCAAAGAAGAAGTGTGGGGGAATTTGATAGGCGTCTAAAACACCTAATTCTAGCATCGGTTTCTTAGACTTTTATTAGTTAGTTTTCTCGTAAATTTCTATATTACTCTTGATTTTCATATTTGTAGGTACAATGGCTTGAAATTATAAAGAGGAAGCGAAAAGGTGCCGAAATGAAAGTAGGCATGCTTAAAGCTCATGGCAATGGATTGGCTAATCGCGGCTCGACGTCAGTGGTGGTACTAGAGGTGAAGAGAGTTGTTATTCTCTAATCATTTGCTGTCGGACAAATGCAACTACTGCATTCACAAGAGAAGCTGGTTTATTTTGGCTTACAAGGCCTGTGTTGCTTGCACATTCCTATCACAAAATAGTCCCCTCCATTTTTGAGTAGTCCCCAAAAGTTCGTTCTTTGCTGGATGGTTAATGGATTTTATCAAGAATACTGCACGTGTGCTGTAGAGGAAGGGAATTAGGTCTCACTTGGACCAAGTCGAGAAACCAGTTCCCTAACAGAGAGGTTTGATCTGTTACCATGTTCCAGTAGCCGTCGTCCAAGTCTGCAGACCAGTTTGCCGTCAACCTAGCCATGTCTCTGGTGGATGTTAACCAAGGATGGAATGCTCGTGTAACTGTTCAACAACGACCAGCTCAGATGATCGAGTTTTGCTAAAGGTTTAGGCTGTATGTTAGATGAACAAAATCAGTCAAGAAAAGGGGATCTGTTGCTGTTTGAATTGATGGGTTTTGGCCGAGAAGAAAAGTCAGTTGAGATGGTATCTTGTTGTCTAGAATTTGTGGAAGAAGAGAGCACAGTATTTAGATATAGTCTTTCGAGGAGAATAAATTATAAAGAAGTGAAACTAGGCGAGGATCCAAAGAAAGCTCCGAGCGACCCCCGTGGGTGAGCATGAAACGGAAAAAATTCATTTCAGTGTCTAAGTGTTCAAAATCCGCCTCGAGTAAGAGTATTGACATTTCCGCGATAGGCTATGTTCTAGGCTCCAGACGGGTGGGTTAATAGAGGGATTGCAGGTGGTTCTAAGAGCTCCATTTGTGACTAAGACGGAGGAAGAGATGATGCTGCTAATGTTGGTTTGTGATGATAAATGATACAGATTGATGATGATATATAATTGTTGATGAAATATGAATGTTGGGTTGCGATTGAGCTTAAATTTGCAGGAAATGTAGAACTGGAGAAGATGATTTCTCGATGGACAGAGACACCATCAGTTTCTGCTCATATGGTGTTTGCGAAATTTCCTGAACCAAGGAGATGGAAGAGTTTATCATGGGTTTCGATCAAGTCTTGACTGTAAAGATCAGAGAAGAAGCAAGTGTTGTTCCCGAGGGTTATGTGGATTATGTAGATGAATTAGATGGAGAGAATGTGCAGCAGTCTGGTGGAGTTTCAGGACTAAAATTCAATGGAGAATAGGCCAGAATGGATAAAGAAGACACAGGTGCTGGTGGATCGTATACAAAGGGTTTTGAGGCTGAGTTTCCAGCGAGAAAGAAGGGTAGAAACCACCAGTCCTATCCTAAGTTATGTGCAGCGACTAACCAAGGTTCAAAGGCTGTGTACAAGAGCTTTCTGGCAGCAAGTTGGACTGGATTTAAAAGGGCACAGGAATTTCGAGCTTTGGGTTTTATTGTTTGCCGGAAAAGAAGCTAAGGCAGGGATCGAAGCAGTTAGGGGATACGGTGGAATGGAAGTGTGTTGCTGTTGGTTAGCCATGGTCAGAATGGTATGTCTACAATGGTTCGATGGATGAGTTTGAAGACATGTCTGGCACTGGTTTGGACCTGATTTAGAAGCCAAGGGTAAGCTAACTTGGGTACCAATTTATCACCAGTTTGGAAGGAGTTTCTTGCCGCGAAAACAGCCAAGAGATGCTGTTTTTGCCGTTGATTACTGTGAATGGATGGCTGTAGATCGATGGTGTTTAGAGTTTGTACTGAATGAGGAAACCTGGGGCTGTTTAGGTCGCGACATTGCAGGGCAGAGAAGATATAAAGGGGAGGCGCAGAAACAGAGAAAAGACTACCTCTTCATGACCAGTTTTGTGCTTGCAGATTGTTCGCAGAAATTCCTGAGAGAAGAAGCTACATAGAACCAGTTCCTGGACCTGTTTTCTGAAGCTGCCGAGTACCTCCCCAGTGGTTTGCTTTCGAGTTTTCTCTAGCTTTGAACCTTATTTACTTTGAATATACCTTTGTGCTTAAACCAAAACTATGAGCAGCTAATTCCATTATTGATTGGGGAGGATTTCAAAACTCCGAACATGTTTTATTGATCAATTTTATGCAAGTTATTCTTCCGATAAATATCTTTTGTTGATTATCTTTTACCGATCTTATGACCATGAGAAGTATGCTTGGTATCTAACTGTGCAATTAGGTATTTCGTATGCAACTCTAATGCTAGTATTGAGAACTTTAATCCGTAATTGTTAGAGTAATCTTTACATAAGTAGCGGTGCACTATTTGTCGCAAAGGGATTTTGTATGCAATAGTGTGTAAAAGATAACCCTAGGTTAACGTGTCGAACTTACGAGCATGTGGCTAGGAGCAACTTGATTCATAAATATTAATGCAATTATTTGAATTACACCTAGAGAGCTTATTTTGGGTGGTTCACTTAATTAGAATCCGCTAGAGAACTTATTCTATGCGGTGATTTAAGGAATCTAAAGATTAGTTGAACTTATAACTTGTCTAAAAGTTGTTAACAATCGAAATTAATTGGAAGTAGAACTTGTATGATTAATAATATCTTGTTTGGTAGCGGCGAATGAATCTCTAGTCAATTCCATCTCATAATTTGAATTACAATCTTTGCAATTTTTAGAATTTTTGTCTTTCAACAACAACAATTTGTCTTACTTAATAACTTAAAACTCATACCTCCCTGTGGATTCGAACTCGACTTGCCTCACTACTTCTTTATAGAATTGTGTAGCATAAGAGAATTATTATTGATAGGTTGACAACCTCATCAAAAATCCCTGGCCGGGCATCAGGATTATTGAATCTGCATAAATATAATTTGTATTCCGCAAGAGAATCAATAAAATGTATTCAGTTAACGGACTCATCAGTCCTAAAGCTATTTTTAAAATGTATACACATGCCAAATTTCAGGGCTTTCCCCAGCATAAACCTTGTTATTTCATGTATGCCAATATACATGTATTTTATGCCATATACATGGCATCATTCATATTCATATTCAGAATAGGATTGGAAGACATTCTCGAATCAATGAGTTATTAAGAATATTATGCTTAATACATAGTCATATCAGTATCGTCTCAAATAGCAAACTCCCACGGCCGAGTTCCTTGAACATGCTATAGCGGCACTATTGTATTCGAAATTTATACTAAAATGGCATTATGTTTTCAAAACTAGGCCTGGCATGTTGCCTTAAACCTTAGATTGTATCTATATGATGGTCACATCATAAGCATCGTGGCATATTGGCTAGGCATGGCCAAACCCATGGCATACACCGCATGTCTCATGAAGTACCTTAGCCAGCCATGATTAAGGTCATGGTATAGCCATTGTAGCTTACATCGCTTTTACTAAGAAAAATGGGCTAATGGCTCAGAAGAAATCATCTCAAAACAATCGGCTAAAGTCCAATTTGGCAAAATATGACTTGTGGCATGTCCGCCATTGCGCCACAGCGTATGCTGCGCCATCGCGCGCCATCCTCGTCCTTGGCAGCTTTGGCCAAGTCTATAACACCATCGTGCGTGCCATTTACGGCCTTGGCAGCTTTGGCCAAGGCCATGGCACCATCGCGCGCGCCATTCTCGGCCTTGGCAGCTTTGGCCAAGACCATGGCACCCTGTCGCGCGCCATTCACGGCCTTGGAAGCTTTGGCCAAGGCCATGGTACCATGCTACGCGCCATTCTCGGCCATTATAGCTTTGGCCAAGGCCATGGTACCATGCTACGCGCCATTCTCGGCCATTATAGCTTTGGCCAAGGCCATGCGAAGACTCTATGCACTATTCTCGGCCTTGGCAGCTTTGGCCAAGACAAAGGCACGATCCCACGCGTAACTTTGGCTACTACGCAATTTACTATTTTATCTCCATAAAATAAGTCAATCAAGGGCCGTGCGGCAATTTAGTGCTCCATTATCTCACGTGCAGATCATGGCCTGGAATATTTCTTTCCATTTTAGTTATGTCATCGTGCCACTTTTATGCCACTAGCATACCACTCTAAATTATAGCGCATAAACTAGCCGCTAATATGCCAAGCTATTATGATATGCCATAACAAGGCACGATTGCGCCCTAATCCCACGAATGGCTTTGGCTAAGTTGCTTTCACAACAACTTTAATCTAACACGCCCATAAAACATATGTCATATCAACGGCTACGATTTAGCCTCAGTAAGATGAGATCTATGATTCACCAAAAACACCTAAGAAACATCAAAATATGTCGCATTGGGGGATTCTTCATGGGGTATTGGTCTGGTGGTCTACGGAAACATGCGGCGTAACAACACCCTATGTGAAAAGTTAGAGTTGACACGGTCACGACTGTTAGGAGAGATAGTGGGTGCAATATAAAATGGATTTACAGAAACTTCCTTAAATTATCTCGTACTATCCCACCATCTCCATCTCTCCATAACTCACGACTCCCACAACTCATGAGATTGGCGTTGCGTATTCTAAACTATTATAAATAGGCTACTTAGCCTATTCAGAAAATAGAACACGCTTTATCATCAAAAAGCTCTGTTATTCTTGATTTTCAATACCCAACACACACAATTCAATACCATTGCCAATTTCTTAAACTTTTCTGCTTCCCTCCCCTAAGATAAACCCATCTTCCTCTCCATCGTGACCGAAGTAGGACGGAACGACTGTTATCGTGGTTTAGGCTTGTCCTGTTCGATTTTGATTTTCGAACCTAAAAGGAAAGTACCACAGTGGTGCATTTGTTTTACCTAGAAGTAATTTTTAGGTACTAACAACCGAAATATTGAAAATCATTTAATAATGATTTTCAAGTATATATGTTTTAGTTACCAGCAATTAAAGCATATCCTCTGGAAAAGGTTTTTAGTTAATATGCTAAACTAATAATATAAATTTTCTAAGAGAGCTTTCGGAAATATTGTTTGACATTTAATTGGAAATAGGAAAACCGAAAATAGGTACTTTAATGCATATCTTGAGAATATTTTGGATTTTGGAATTTCCTTGTTGTCCAAACTTCATTCGTGTTGTTTCTGGTGGAGCCGTCTATTTGGAGATGAAAATACCCTAATTAGGCGAAATTTCTTACGACCGCTCGTTTAAAGACTTATGTGGGATCAAAAAGCTCTACGAGTACCGTTGGTGGGAAACTAGATAATTGCATGGTTATTTTATTTTTCGATTATTGATTTGATTGACTAACGGTTGTTGAAACTTTGATTGCACCTAGTTTGATTATTCTTGAGAGCCTTCTCTTCTGACATAAGGGTAACTAAAACTAGATCAAAGTATCGACGGGATCTTTAGAACTATTTGTAGATCTAAAGATATCTTGTGATAATCCATTGTTAACAGACTCCGTTCTGTGCGTGATTGATCACAAGAGGATTCAAGTTTGTGTTGTGTAGGTTATTAAGAAGGCAGTTGAAGATTTTAAGACATAGAAGATTGTCTTATTAGTTTTCGTGTCTTATGAATTTGTGCACACATCTTGATCAGGTAGGATCCGACTTAGATTAGATTTTTATAATCAGAAAGTCGTATAGATCGACAACTATCATTTGGGAGTATTTTTCAATATCTAAATCTGATAGTTGTGAATCTGAATCTAAGTTACAGATTCGTATTGATCTTACCCGACGAAGGAGTTTATTAAATTAAACGGAAGATCCTTTGTCGACTACTCAACATATCTTTTATAGTAAAATTAATTGAAGTGGTTACCAAACAGATTTGTTCCTTTACTATTTGGAATACGATCTAAAGGAGTTGAGTATATAAAGACTTTACTGGGTAAAGCAACTTCAGATAGTGACTTATGTCTTGAGATTCACGAGCATGACCATTAGGTCGAAGACGCAGGCATACTGAGGAAACTAAGTATCTAGGGGTAGTCTACTTGGTCTCAACTATACTAAATTGGCATTAGATTTTGTATAGCGGCTTAATTCTATGAGTATTCAAAACTGGACTTAAGTCCTGAGGTTTTTCTGCATTTGCGGTTTCCTCGTTAACAAAATCTTTCTTTGTCATTTACTTTGTTATTCCGCTATTATAATTTGGTCATTATAATTTAAAGTAAATACACTTGTACGTTAATACCTGGTCACTTGATATTGATCCTATAGTGTTTCGGTTTAATCCCGTACATATCATCAAGTGAACATTTCGTTGTTGTATTGTCCCAATTTCCTATCCATATATGATCACACAAAGTGTATACCATAGTTGTTGTATTGTCTCGACTTTGTCCATGGACGATCACACTTGGTATAGGACTTATAGGTTGATATTAAAATATTATGGTGTATTTGGGTACCCTCGTCTTTTCAATTGGTATCAGAGCGGGCAAACACGAAAAGATCTAACAATTAATCTGTGTTTGGTGCGATCCAACCTATAAGAAATGAATTTGAATTCACATGAATCGATTTCTTTTAACCTACCGCCAAGATTTTACGGAACTAACTAATTTATGGTGGAAATCTGCCATGAAATCTTTTCTTCAATCACGCGATTTTAATACGTGGTTATTAGTCGTTGATGGATATAATCGTCCGAAAATAGAAGGATCGGAAACTGAGTTTAAACACTTAGTTGATTATACAAGTGAAGAAAAGTATTTTACAAAGCAGAATTCAGATGGTTTGAATGCTATCATACATGCTGTAAGTCGAGATCTGCAACATCATGTATCCACATGCCAAACTTCAAAGGAAGCTTGGGATAATCTCCAAATCGTACATCAGAAAAGGAAGCTTGACTTCAGATCCTCACTTCTAATTGGGAAAACCTTCGTATGGATGATAACGATACTTTTGAATAGTTTAACATTAAACTCTCTGAGATAGTTAATGCTTCTTTCTCTCTTGGAAAGACTAATTCTAAAAATAATATAGTATGCAAAATTCTCAGATCGTTTCCATTTAGATACGAATCTAAGAAACATGCAATCATGGAAGCAAATGATCTTTCAACTCTCTCTCGAAGCACTCTTGTTGGAAAGTTAAATATCTTTGATCCTGAATCCCAATCTATTCAAGCTAAAGGAATCGCTTTTAAAGATGAGAAAATTCCAAAAGCTCATGTGGAGAAAAATAGAATGGTAGATGATTCAAATGAATTGATTGCAGAAGATTCAGACAATGATATTGAACTAATATTGTCATTAATTACCAGACAGTTTCGAGATCTTTTATAGAAAAGAAATAAGAGATTCATAAAAGATAATCATCGTACTTCTCGTCCTCATGATCGTGTTCCAGTCAAGAACAGAAAATATCAAGAAGAAGATGATGAATTTTGGTCATTTGGCTAAAGACTGCCTTAATCTAAAATACATTGGAAATAAGGCGTTAGCTGTAAATCTGGATGAGACCTCAGATTCATACAACTCATAAGAAGAGGAAACAACTAATATTGCACTAATTGTTAATTTAATTTCGTCTTGTTCCATAAGAGATGTAACCATTTTGAAAATGGATACATCTTCTGATGTTGTAAATCGTACTGATGGTACAATGGAAAATAAGACAAAGTGCACAATTGTCTTGAAGCCAAGAATTGCTAAGATGTCCTTGCACAATTCCAAGAATCATCAAAATGGTCACAATTGTCTTAACCAATCTCCGAAAACTTTGATGAATCAAGGTAACAAGAGAAGATGTAAGAATCATGCTTCACTAGATCAAAAATATTTTGTATATTCAAAATCCCATAATGAGAGAAAATCTCATTCTAATGCCACCTAATTCGTATTAGATTGCTTCCTCACTTTGAGTGCCATTTGTGAGTGAGGAAACAAAATTAAGGCACTTATGTGTATGTATTATGGGAATAAAATCTAGTAATGGAAAATATATTTAATATATTCTTATTTGTAGGAATACTATATTTTCGGTAGTATGATATTCTGGAAGTATCTTTCGGAATTTATAAAGGATTCTCCTCATTTTCTGGTCATTCTTTGTCCGAACTATGAGTCAGGATCCGATGTCTTCTCTTGCAAAGGTGCTTGATCTAAAAGAATTCTTTACAAATAAGTCTGCACCATCCCCTGATGCTAAGAAACCGGAGAAAAAGATCAAAAGAGAGATTTGCTTAGCAAGAAGGAGAGAGAAAATATACTGAAAAAAGATCAGTGTATTGAGATATTAACACAAATTTTTTTCAATCTAAGACAGAATTACATGCTCTTGCAGAGTCCTTCACCAAAACTTCTCAACTGCAAGAGATTCTTGTCAAGCAACAAGGTTATCTTCTTGAGGAAATCCTCAAACTCAAGATTGAGAATAATAACCCACCTTCTTCAAGTGCTGATATGAAGAATTAAGTTTCTCATGGAAGAAAATACGATTAAGTTCTTATTTGGAAATAGACTATTCAAATTGTTGATTTATTTCAATATTTTTGTATAAGGTCTATTTGAATAAACTATCAATTATTATGAATGAATAAATTTATTTTATAATCTTTGTTTCATTATTTGATAGTTCCGATTGCATAAGCTTGCTTTGAATGGTTATATTTTTATGTTATTGCTTTCGATTTATGAGATGTTAGTTTCGGTTTTTATTAACCTAATTATTCGATCTCATATTGTGATATTCCTTATGGTTTGTGTGGCTTTTTGATTTAGCGGGATTAAGTTCTAGCCTTTTTAGGTAGGCTTTATTAAAGGATCATTAGGTGATACGAATAAAACTCATGTCTGAAAAGTCACAATAATGTTGATATCAATTTATGTTTACATAAGTTGTGTTTAGAATAACATATGAGTTTTTGGTTTAAACTTTTGCTATTGGCACACATTAGTTAAACCGATTCAACCTTTCTCTGGTAAAGGTTGCTCTTGTTGTTGTTCTTTTGTTCTTGCGAGAGGATGACAACAAATAGGGGGAGAGTTCTAATTGAACTTGTGCTTAAACGATATATCTTTTTGGGGAGAAGTGGATGCAGAAATCGAGATAACGATTCTTATTGTTAGTTAATCGTTTTTCCTGTTTAAGAAAAGCTTGATTTTATTGCATATATTTTTCTTTTGCTTAACCAAATTCGAGACAGTTGATGTTTTCCATTATGATGTATGGATTGAGTATTGTGATTCAAATTTTTTCGATTAAGAAAAACTGTGTCAATTTTATTGACTTATTAATTTGGTATCTACTTTACTGTTTGGTATCAATTGTTTTTGCTTAACGAAATTCGGTGCAATTGTTGTGCTTACATTGGATTACCTTTGTTTCAATTGCTTTTGGTTGAGGAAAACTATGACAAGTCAATGATTTGATTTGTTTCTATTATTTTCGCTTAACAAAATTACGGGATCATTTGTTTAGTCCATTTGATTCCAGATAAGAGAAATTAAGTTAATTCTGATCTAAGTTAGACTTATCAAATGTATGATTCGGTTATTCAAGTCTAATCGAAATCCTTGACAAGATAAACTAGTTAACTAACCTGGTGTTTATCTTTTCTAAAAGGGAGATCTAAGTTATTCTTTGGAATAATTAAAACCTGATAAGAGAAGTGGAGTTAATTTTGATCCCTATTTGTGTCTTATCGAAATAAGCGATTGTACATACACAATCGGTTCGGTTAAAAACTAAGTTATCTTAGTTGTTATATCGGACTAAGGGAAAATTGCTTTAGGCAATTGTTTCCTTGATAACATATTAAAACACGATTACTTTGTAGTTTCGGTTATCTAAAATGGTATGTGAAACCTTCGTGCTTAACTCTCATAGGTTGTACAAGTCTTATAGATTTGTAAAATCCTTTTAGTTTTCTCTTTTGTTTTGTTTCGTTTCTTTGTCATTTTTTTGACAAAATGGGGGAGAAATATATGGAGTAAACAAGTGATTTATGATCACTATGAAAGGATACATGTGCTTAAACGTTATATCTGACGAAAGAGTACAACATAGATTAAGGGGGGAAACATATCATCTTGATGTGTAGTATTTCATACTACAAAAGGGGAATTACAAAGATGTTCGGATAGAATATATATTTACCTAGATTTCCTTTAGGGGGAGTAAAGTTTTTGTTATTCAAATGTCAACAGCGGCATTTATTTTTTGAATCTATGCAGGACATTGTGTTGTTGAAACTTGGAATCAAGCGTATGAAGAATGAGTTATTTTGTATTCAATTATCTCCATATGTAATAGAGTTTTGTCACTAAAATCGACAAAAGGGGAGATTGTTAAATCATAGATAGGTTGAACCCACCAAGCATTGGTATGTCAAGTTTGGTTGTCATATTTTAGTATCAAAACTCATCTAGAGTCGCTTGATTATTTACTAGAGTTAACTTCGTTTAGGTTAGACTAGAAAGTCTAGGAATGTTGAGACGTACAAGTATTACTCTGAAGACCTAAAGAATGTGAAGAAGTAACGACTCCAACGAAGACATTATCCTTCCTCTCGAGGTTAGTACTATTGACTTGATCTTATTTCCATTCCTAACGTATCTTTCAAGTCGCTTTATATTGAAAACATAACGTGCGAAGTTGTATATATAATACTCTAGTGATTAGACTTGGTCATAGCATTATGATTAAAGTATCAAGGAATTATATTACAAAGTATAACGCCTATCTTTTGAACTTCATAAATACGAAATCAACATAATCTATGTATTTAGTTACTTGATTATGTGTAGGATATAGGTGATTTCATCCTAGGAAACTATGTATTATTACATTGGTTTAACGAAGTAGATGTATGAACTTGTTTCATAATCGAAAGGGAAATCAAGTGTGTTGGTCCGGTTCTTTATTGAATATCATTTGGATGACCAATACAAGATGACAAGGTAGAACCTATCTTGACTTATGTTGAGAATCAAGGTACAACCGGTCATAGCCTATACTGTGTAGCAAGGTGTAACCGGTCACAAGCTGATTTGGAAAGCAAGGTGTAATCTGTCACAAGCTACATTGGGAAGTAAGATGTAATCGGTCACTAGCAACATTGGGAAGCATGGTGTAACCGATCACTTTGGGAAGTAAGGTGTAACCGATCACAAGCTAAATTGGGAAGCATGGTGTAACCGGTCACGACCTATCTCGGGGAGCATGGTATAATCGGTCACAACTTATATTGTGAGTCATGGTATAACTGGTCCCAAGAGAAAAACCGAGTTTCCAAAGTTCACACACTTCTTCATGTTGTGTGTGAATTAGGAATTAGGGTTTGCTATGATGAGAAACTTCTAGATGTCGACATCATTTGAACATGTGTAAAATTCTTATCATTTATTGTTCAAAGGTATTCCTTGATGCTCAAGGTGATCCCATATTGAAATATTATAAAGCATTTAATTATGATTTTCAAATATATATGTTTTAATTAGCAGCAATTAAAGCATATCCTCTGGAAAAGGTTATTAGTTAATGTGCTAAACTAATAGAAATTTTCTAAGAGAGATTTCGGAAATATCGTTTGACTTTTAATTGGAAATAGGAAAACCGAAATTAGGTAATTTAATGCATATCTTGAGAATATTTTCGGTTTTGGAATTTCCTTGTTGTCCAAACAACCTTGGTCTATAAATACTTGAGTTTGTATTTCTTGCAAACTATCCTAACAGACAGACAAACTTCATTTGTGTTGTTTCTGGTGGAGCCGTCTATTCGGAGAGGAAAGTACCCAAATTATGCGAAATCTCTTACGACCACTCGTTCAAAGACTTCTATAGGATCAAGAAGCTCTACGAGTATCGACGGGATGTTTTGATAGACGCATTTATGTGTCTATTTTCATCTCTTTTATGTATAGTGTTAGTACCCATTTTTGTACTAATTTTGGTATTTTATCCCTTGTAGGTGTATTTTGGAGGAATAGGCTTTTGCGGGAAAATTGGCTCGAAAAGTTGTTAAAGGCTCCTGGGAGGACATTTGCTATTCGGACTCTCATTTTGGATAAGGGGTAACCCATTTTCAGGCAGCTGCTAAGCACAGACCGAGACTGGATAGGGGGAGGTCACATTTCTTTACGTTTTCAAAAAAACAGAAAATGGCGGGAATTCTCTTCACACACAGGCGATTTTTTGGATGGATTTTTGATCGATTTTTAGGGAGATTAAAGGGCTGAATTTGATTGGGTTTGTTCCTATGGACCTAACAGGCGAGGTAAGGGTGTTGGAATGGATCCAAAGTGGCTAGAACTCGAATTGGAAGCGAAAAATGGTTAAAATATCACGTTCTATTTTTGGGAAGTTTCTTGGTTTATTTTTTAGAAATTTACGTGAAGAAGAGGAAGGAAACTCTTATTAAAGACTTGTTTCTATCAAGGGAGGAGTTTGGACAGCTTTTATGGATTGAATGCACGTGAAACAGAGAAAAAAAAAAGGAAATTTTGTAACGTGCTGTGGAGGAAAAAACCAAGTTTATTCTCGAATTTTCTTTGCTCTACTACGTATAAAAGGGTTGGTTAGGGTCCTAGGAAGGAGAGGAAGAAGTGAGGGGAAGTTTAGAGCCTTAGAGAAGCTAGAAAAACCATTGGAAGAAATCACGTTTCTGCTGGTGCAAGCCGTGGCCGGAGAAGAAGAAGAACATAAACAGCAGAAAAAGAAAGTCGCAGATTCTGTGACCGTAACTTTCAAACTTTAAACCTTTTGTAACAATTTTTGCAACAGTTATCTTCGCTTCGCAACAGTTCCGCTGTAGAAATAGGTTTCGTAACAATTATATTCGTTACAGAACCCGCTGTTTAGAACTTTTCACTCTTTTAATCAACTTTTGAACACCAAAGATGTATTTTGAGCAAGAGATTAATATGAGGAGCTAAACCCCTTAGCCGAGGCGACGGAGGAAGCCATTGTTCCATGAAAAGTGGTATAATTCTATTTTTATTATTTATTGCAATTATTTTACATGATTTTTTTGCATAGAACTTAAAAGAAAAATTGATTTTTATTGAGTGGTTGTGAATTGTTTTGATGGAACATGCTAGGTTTTGACACTTTTGATGTTTCATGCTTTGTGATTACAACTACTACTTCAAAAATCTATCAGAGGCAAATATTAGAATCACTTAAACGAAGAATATTGCACGAATATTGATTAGAGTTTATCGATTAATTGGTCAATGGTGGAATCCAGAGTCTTGGTACTTTCTTATTATTATTGAAACAATTTTATTTACTTCTAAAAAAATCCTTCACAAGCCCGAGTTGAACGAACTTTACTCACCACTTTCACTACAACTTAAAATTCACATCATGTTTAGAAATATTTGTAGATCTAAAGACATCTTGTGATGATCCATTGTTAACAGACTCCGTTTTGTGCGTGATTGATCACAAGAGGATTCAAGTTTGTGTTGTGCAGGTTATTGAGAAGGAAATTGAAGATTTAAAGACAAAGAAGATTTTCTTATTAGTTTTTGTATCTTGTGAATTTGTGCACACATCTTGATCGGATGACATCTGACTTGGATTAGATTTTTCTAATAAAAAAGTCGTATAGATCGGAAACTATCATTTGACGGTATTTCTCAATATCTAAATCTGATAGTTGTGAATCTGAATCTAAGTTACTGATTCATATTGATCTTACCCGACGAAGGAGTTTATTAGATTAAACGGAAGAGCCTTTGTCGACTACTCAACATATATTTTATTGTAAAGATAATTGAAGTAGTTACCAAACATATTTGTTCCTTTACTGTTTGGAATACGATCTAAAGGAGTTGAGTGCATAAAGACTTTACTGGGTAAAACAACTTGAGAGAGTGACTTCTGTCTTGAGATTCACGTGCGTGACCATTGGGTCGAAGACACAAGGATATTGAGGAAACTAAGTAGCTAGGGGTAGTCTACTTGGTCTCAACTATACAATGTTGGCATTAGATTTTGTATAACGGCTTAATTCTGAGAGTATTCAAAACTGGACTAAGTCCCGAGATTTTCTGCATTTGCGATTTCCTCATTAACAAAATCTTGCTGTGGCATTTACTTTATTATTCCGCAATAGTAATTTGGTTATTATAATTTAAAGTAAATACACTTGTACGTTAATTCCTGGTCACTTGATATTGATCCTATAGTTTTTTGGTTTAGTACCGTAACTTTTATCAAGTGAACACTTTGTTGTTGTATTGTTCCGATTTCATATTCATGGACGATCACACAAAGTGTATACCATAGTTGTTGTATTGTCTCGACTTTGTCCATAGACGATCGCAATTGGTATAGGACTTATAGGTTGATATTAAAAGATTATGGTGTATTTGGGTACCCTTATCTTTTCATGTTTCTTTCTGAAGCATTTTTCATATATCAATAAGCATCGAACGATCTCTTATTGTAATTGTAATAAACAACTTATTTGGCTAATTTTTATTAGGCGTCTGAGTATATTTTTAAACCACTTTTATAAGATAATATAATCGTTACTGAATTATTTCTATCAACTTGGTCAAGTATTTGTGGTTCATAAAGTTAGTCGTGATCTAGTAGTGGCTAAGGGTATAATAAAACACATGTTTGAGTCGATTTCTCTAATATCCGCAATTTCCAACAACAATATGCGACATATGTAACAAAGCCTCGTCATAAGCATGTGTCTCTTGTAGGACACTTTCTGCATAATGAAATACTGGTATTAAAACGTGGATCTTCTTGTATTTCTAAATCTATAGATTCCTTATAAATGCTCTTTGGGAGATTGACGTAGTTTTCTTCACCCAATAGGTTACTTTGATTGTCATAACACACCAACCTTCACTAATAGAGACTAGCAAATTCTCAACAACTTAGTTACACACTCTCAATCATGTAGATGAGGAAAATTAGGAGATTCCAAGTTATTTGACGCCATTAGTGCACTGGATTTCTCTACCTAATTGTGGGATTTTTCATCAACCAAATAACTCTTTAGTTTCTTATAGACTATTTTATGAGTTTTCGAAATAACTTTTAAGACCATTAAGCGGACTCAATAGTACTGTAATCATTAAGTGAAATATATGGATAAACACCATTAGAATTTACTTCCAAATAATTTTGTTTTGTTTTAGAGCTTCTCTTGAAATGAATGTGGAAGTGTCATATGTGGTAAAGAATAGTAATATTAAGAATAAAAAGTTTCATCTCTTCGTTTCACTTATTCGTCAGCATTATGATTAAAATTTTCTATTCTTATTTTTGAATGGCCTTTACTAATAAAAATGTGATTATGATGGGATGACATCCTCTACATGAACTTTTAAAACTAGAATAAAGGATATCTTGAAAAAAATGGTGACATCATCCTCACAATAATGGGTTGGAGATGATTTTTGATGAATATCATTGCATAGGGGTGGCACAACACTTTTTTTTAAAAAAACTAACCATGAAATTAAAGAAGCTCTTATAAGAGCAGTCCCTATAAAAACAAGCAGCCCTTGGGCCTGAAACAGCTCCTGCCACCATAACTTTTGTAACTCGCAAGTCTGTGCAATAACTAGGCAGTAGGGTGATCATTTGGACCGAAACACGCAGATCGGATCTGGTCCAATTGCATTTTTACGGATGGGTGCTTGAGCGGTTCACTAATGAACTGGATGCAGTGCAATTTTTGGGATCGAACGGATTTTGGATTGGTAGTGGAGTGCAATCTTAAAAATCCGTTGGACTTATGAACCCATTAAATCAAGGATTTTTATAAAATATGAGGTATTTTTAATAGCCTGCTGTATAGCCAACTTATCTTCTCATCATTTTCTTCCATCAAACTTTTAGCGTTTGAGCTCGAGAGGCAAATTCAAGTCATTGTTTTCTCCGATATTTAAGTCATTTTTATTTGTCGATTTGAAGTTTTAATTATAAAAGAAATCCATTGGATCATCCGCGTCCACTACGTCGATTTGTGCATCCATTAGATAAAAGTCCGTTGGATGTTGATTTTGCGGATGGCAAATTTGAAACGGTCATGTATTGAACTGGCCGCTAATGGAGGCAAAAACCGGCCCAATCCGGACCATGCTCACCCCTACTCTACTGGGCACGGAGGACACACAGGGGAGGAGCTGGGTTAGTTCACCTGGGCCTTTAATATATTTTCAAGTAGTAGCAGTAAGCGTAACCCAACCCACCACATTTTTATTCCTTCCTGCTAGACTTTTCTAGCTCAAGTCTCTTTTCTAGCTCAAGTTACGGATGTGGATTCTTCTGAAACTGTCAGGGTTTAATATTTGTGTCCCTCACCTTCGTTAAGAAATCCAAAACAACATAAGTTCTCGGAGCTATTTTTTGTGTTAAAATACCAAGACGATAGGTTACATCATGTCGTACAGGGCTAAACGGATGGTCGATACAATCTGTGTTTTGCCAAGATTCTTTAGTTTTTTAATAAATTCACTTCGATTAGGCAATATCAGGCCAGTTTTGAGTGACCAAACCAAGCTGCAAATTTGTAGTCGATCTGACCTTTTATCTATTACAAATATAGTTCACAGATTCTTTCAAATAAGAGTGATACCAACAACACACATCTTAGCAACAAGTACACAACAAAGAGAAATGAAAATCAAGGTAGAGATTGGGGATGGACTTGGGTTCTACAGTAAGGGCAATGTGAATGATTAGTGAGCCATGGTTGAAGACAGTCTGAATGATATTTATGAAAACAGGGCAAGTGCATAACCTGTCTTTGTGTCCCAAATTCTTCTAAGCAAATGGAACAAACTTCTCTCTGTGAATTCATTCTTTCTAATTGTGCAAACTTTGTCCCTACTACCACTACTTCCTTTCTAACTTCTTTTGCAGGTCTGGAGCTTCTTCCTTCATTACTGTTGTTGTTATTGTTAGTCTGGAGTACTGTATTCCTTCTGCCATTGGATCAATAACCGTCAGAACCATATCACTCTTAATTTACTATCCCAATTTAGAAAGGAAAAAAAATAGACAAATTCATGCATAATTTACGTAAATGAGAGAATAAATTTCAGACTACACGCCTGACAGACTATTTTCAGTGTACCAGAAAAAATTGAAATCCAATTTTTAGAGTTTATAAATTTAATCAATTGCTACAACATGCTCAGATATTGACTGAATTATACGAAGACAGTTTCCCATCCAGAAGAAACTTTCTTAAATATTTTTAAGGGCCATGCACTCCCTAAAGAAGCTTCCCAGAAACCCAAATTGATCATTTTCCTTTTCTCAAACTAGGTGCAAGTCAACAAGTCAAGGGACATCAACCGAAAGTTGTTGACTTCTATGTCAGATTCAAAGATTCTTTATTTAACTTTCTATCAGTTTCCAGTGAGCTTCCTCATTCAAACGGTTAGGCCAAAATTGCTAACATAAGCAGACATCAAGATAAGTGATTCAAGTATCCATTACTAAATGAAGATATGATTGATCCATATACTGATGAGTGAAACTGAGAAGAGCTAGATAGACCAAGTGATGTATAATACCTGGAAGAAGGAGCAAGACCACGGAGTTTTTCTTCGAGTCTGCGACGAGCTTTATGAGCTGCTTCATCCATAGTACTAGACGTATCAATTCGTTGATGACGAGTTGAATCCCGACAATTACTGTCAAAGAAATGATGACTAGTCCTCCTCCTTCTAGCAAGCTCTACTCCTGGAAGCATACCAGCCATGGCTGTTGATGATGATTCAGTAAAAACTACTTTTACTTGAATTATCACTGAAATACAGCGATATTCTTCTCTCTCTATATAGCTAAAAACTTTGAGTGATTTGGTCTGAGCCAAAACCATATGAATATGATATTTTTAGACAAAACCAAGTGGGAAGAGTCACTTTGTTCCGAGACTTACTACCCAGCTATATATCTCTTTCAGACAAAGTTCTCTCCCTCAATTATTTATGGTTTGAAGTTTGAATTACGTGTTTCTCCTACAGGAAATAATAATAATGAGTTGTACAATTGTTTTAAGGTTCCCAGCTTATCCCTATAAATGAACACAATTCCACATGTGCCATTTTGGCATTTTTCTCTTTTAAAACCAGAGTGAAATTTGACCAAGAAGATCTAATAATTCTTAAAAATCAAGAAATGAATCAAACTGATCATGTTTTTCACTAGAATATGATATAAAGTTTGTTAAGCCAACTTTGTTTATTGTCTAGAAAATATTTGTAGGAGCAAAATATTTTTTAAACTTTGAAGATAAGGAAAAAACATGCTCAGCAGAGAGATAAGGGGCATATAATTCAGAGAGTGAGTGGGGGCAGAAGGAAAGGAATGGAAAGGAATCTACTTACCTACCACTTTCCCAAGTGTCATTTGCAGGCTCACCATCACTTCCATGGACACAAAGTCACAAATGAAACTTCCATCAAATTTCATTTCAGATCTTCTCTGAAAGGGTAAGGTAAAGAGAATCTTTCCATTAATCAATAAATAAACAATTAATTAGTACTTAGTTATCAGTAAATGCTTGAATTCAATTGTTTAGGAATTCTTGTTAATTTTAATATTGAGACGATTTTTACAAGTAAGTCAAGACTTGGAATCATAACTGTCTTAGAAACTGTAAAGCAACAAGTTCCAAATCATAAAAACCAAAAACAAGGCTATTTTTGTTGTAGCAGGTGCCGGCTAGGTGGTTTTAATGGGCAAGAAGAAGAGGATAGTATAATTCTCCATATATTACAAAAGCGAGGAACGTGTGGATTGCCATGGCATAGAGACAGATCCGAAGACATAAAAGGGTCAAATTAAAGCTGTTTTAGAAGCACTTCACGGTTGTAAATATGTGAACCACGAGATAAAACTACAATTACTATTTTCATATTTTGTTAAGTTGGGTAGATGTTAATTGAATCAAGTCGAGTTCAGGTGTTTTGCACGCAACTCCTTCCAAAGATTATTCACAAAAATAGTTATAATTTAGTGCAAGATGAGCAAGATATTTTATGAGTTTAAATTAGATAAATGAAAAGTGTGAGTTTTCTATCCTAAGAGAAGCGTAAAGAAGGCTGTGATTGATATAAAGATCTAGAATGGAATGTGATGGAGTATTTAGTCCAATACCAAAAAGAAATTGGAAATTTTCATTGGTGGAACGTTACTTATCAAACCCTTATTCCTGAAATGGGAATTGAGATCATCATTTTACACTAAAGATCATGGTGTCTGACTCTTGAAAGTCCAAACACTGGCCATGGTTTCTGTAATTAACCTTTCTGGGTCATATCTACTAAACTATGTGACCCTTTCTTTACACAGAAAATAAGAGAAAGGAACACCCTTCCAAACTCTTACTCGAACCTGAGACAATAATTTTTTTGGTATTTCAGGTTGCGGTTTGGGTCCAGGGTCATCTCTTCTTCAGAGATCGGCAAGACAGACAAAAATGTCTAAACCGCCTGACTCGGTGTACATCTATCCAACCCTGAAACTGCAACAATCTTACATTAGACTTCATAATGTAGGATGAGCCAGATTCAGCAGTCACCCAGAGGGTGCAAGGATTTAGTCTCAAACATGTCAGACTCAAGCAAGTCAGACAAAACTAGACGTCTTAAAAATGTGATACTAAGAAACCAGTTACTGCCTCCTATTTAACTTCTTTGTTCCACTTTCAGTTTTTGCAATTTTTAAATGAGAATCGTTAACCTTTTATTTCTATGAAAAGGAATAAACAAGACGAGAAAAGAAGACGTTTGGGTAGAGGTAAAGAATTATTACTTGATAGTCAGTAATTCAGCTGCAGATGAACTCAATATGGGTCCTTACTACATCAGAAGTGTACCTTATTTGATCCTTTTGAAGCATGACTCGGATGTCAAAGACAACTGATTTATCCCCCTTGACAAATACTTTTTCAAATTTCATCAATTTTTCGACCAAACATTTAAACTATATCGAATGAAAGAAATTCAAAAGTAACAGGATTAATGTAGAAAGTTACCTGCCAATAAAAGAACAATATCCATACATCTTATTGTACATTCATCCAATTCATAATTGAACCTGTGGGTCACCAAACATTGAAAGGTAATGCCGTGTAGAAAATACACTCATGTGCTCATCAGCTAGCACTAATGAAAACTTTAAATCAATCAACAATGTGATACAAGTAAGGTTAAAGGCTGTCGAATGTTGCATAATTAAAAAGGGTGGTATTATAAATGTCTTCCACTGTTTGTATCTTAGATGAGCAGACACTTATGTGATGTTTAGATGACAGTCCCAATCCGTAATAGAATGTGGAGAATAAACAAGAAATGGTGAACAAAATAGATCTACCTTCCACTACTGAGTTAATCTAAATACTAATGACTTGTAGTACCAGTTCTCATAAAAAGAAATTTACCTTCAGCGGCCTCATAAACAGGTGGGGAACTTAAAGGACTCGAAGCTTTGGGTAGACATAAACGAACTTCTCCAGCAACATTGTGATTTTGAATTCCTGTGATACATCAAAATCAATAAATGGTCATAAAGCTAATAGGCTCAAGAGCAAGAGAGTAAGCCAGTACGCAATTTTATCACTTCACCTTTTTATATGTAAGGGATGAGAGCCTTAGCTTGCTAATTGCTTACAGAAATTAGCCAGAAACAAGCAACTCAGATGAAGGCAATGAGGCAATGAGGAGTAGGGGAAAACTACGACTAGCCCTAATTTCGCATATAAGCAAATAGGTGGAAAAATAATTTGGAGAAATGTCCCAAAATAAATAAATAAGCATTTGTGCATATCTTTCGGGGCACAAAATGATGGTGCTTTGGTTATGCAAATCAGAATACTTCGGTGTGCCAGTTGATTCTATTTGAAATACCTTTTTGGGCACTGCAGTTAGTTAAGACGCTTATTACTCGTATTAATTATCTGTTGATCCCATCTACCTTTACATTTTTTGTAAGATCATGTAAATTTGCTCATAACGTGGGGGAGATTTTGCACTGAAAATCATGGACTGACTCTTTCAGGGGTCCAACCACCGGCCATGATTTTTGTAACTCATCTGACTTGGGCCATAATCTTTAAACTTAGAGAACCTACTTTTTTAGACTGACAAGAAGAGAAAGAGAAACAGCCTTCCCAAACTCTAGTAAAAACCCAAGACAACAATTTTGGTTTGCTTTTAATTTAGGGATGTCAGTCTCCGGTTTGGGCCCGACATAGTGTCTGGTTCAAAGATCACCAAGTCAGACAGAATTGTCTAGATCATCTGGCTCGCTGGACATCTATCTAACTTAAGAAGATTGACAAATATGAACATACATCAGTGAGTGGGATGAAACAGATTCAGCAGTCACTCAGAGAAGTCAACCAATAATCTAGTCTGAAATAAGTCAGATTCAGGCGAGATAAATGAAAATAGACGCCACAACAAAGTGATGAAATGAAAACCAGTAATGGCCATCTAAATTATTTCACTTATTTGGCCCACCTACAGTTTCAAATGTTTAAGTGAGAGCCTATAACATCAGAAGTGTCTCCTCTTTAGTCCTTTTGAAGCATCACTCAGAAGTAGATGACAACTGAGTGATGAATATTAAAAAAAAAAAAAATTCCGCTGGAAAAATTTAACCCAGTCATTAAATTTGTGTGGACTGCAATACCATTGCAATTTCATATATTTTCAAAACAAAGGCTTAAACCATATTGAACGTACAGAAGTTTGAGAGTAACAGGATAAGATATGATATTAGAAAGTTACCTGCCAAGAGAACAATCTCGAATCATGCTACTGCATTCACTTGTCCGAACCATAAACGAGCCTGTGGGTCACCAAACAGAAAAAGGTAATGCTGTGTGGAGAGTACAATAATGTATTCATCAGCTAGAATTCATGAAAACTTAATGTGATAGTGAGATTTTAGAGGCTATAGAAATCTGTATGATGAAAAAAGTAATATTGATTAATATTTCCATATATGCCTCTGTGTCTGTGAGAGACGGGGGCAGGGCGATCTTTTTGGACTTTATTCCACTGTTTCCATCTCATAAAAGCAGACAGTTGAGAGATGTTTTGGTGACAGATACAATTTGTAAGAACAAGGAGATAAACAAGAAATGGTGAGTATACTAGATCTAACTTCCACTGCTGAATTAACCCATGAGCTAAACTGTCTTGTATCGCCAGTTCAATCTGTTTTGGTAAAATGAAATTTACCTTCTACTAAAAGGTAATGCAGTTTCAGTACCTTAGTGACGCACTGGCCCATTCAATATAATGTGCTTTCCTTCTGCAGACTTTTAAACACGTGATAAAGTTGAAAGACTCGAAACAAACAAACGACTCCAGTCACATCTTGGTTTTGAGTTCCTGCAATGGATCAAGAATCAATAAATGGTAATAAAATTCAGAACCATGAGAATAGTAAATCACTACACAGTGAGAAGTAGGGAAAATATTGCAACTAACCCTCAATTTCACATCAAGCTGCTACTGCAAGTCGCTGGAAAGAATTTTGAAGTCATTTTTCAAAATTTATCCACAGGCTTAAGTGCATACCTTTTAGGTCTCAAAATGGTGGTGTTATGGTTATACAAATTAGATAACTTTTTTAGTCCAAACTTTTTAGACACCTTTGAGGGCACAGCAGTGGGTCGAGAGAATAATACTCGTATTAACTATCTATTGATCCCATATGTCTTTCAAGTTCTTCTAAGATCCTGTAAATTTGCTCACATTGCGGGTGAGAAATGTCCCCAGCAAAGAATTCTTGAACTACACCATTTAGCTCGATACAGCTACAACCAGGCAGTTTAGCAACCCCCTTCATTTAGCAACCCCCTAAATCGCTTTCTCCTTACAGTTTCTTGGTATGTCCTCAATAAAGTCTCTTGCCTCTAGTAAAAGACCACGACGGCCAAAAATATCCACCATACAACTATAGTGTTCAGCCTCCGGAGAAATTTTATAAAGGCGAGTCATCATATCGAAATAGTGACGACCTTTATCAACTAAACCTGCATGACTGCAAGCACTTAACACTCCAATAAACGTGATACTATCTGGTTCCACACCAAACTGTAGCATTTCTTCGAAAAGATCCAAGGACAGGTTTCCATGTCCATTCATGGCAAGTCCACGGATCATAATACTCCATGTTAAAAGGTCCTTATTCTGTACTTTAGCAAAAAGTTCAACTGCTATTTCTATGCTTCCACATTTTGCGTACATATCTATGAGTGAAGAGAGTAAGTGGTTATCAGTTTCTATGTTATTTCTATCAATGTAGGCATGAATCCATTGGCCTAGATCAAAAGCACCAGCGTTAGCACAGGCAGACAACATGCTAACCAAGGTAAGTTTGTTAGGTCTAACATTGCCCCTCAGCATATCTAAAAAAATGCTCAAGGCTTCATTAGAATAACTACACTGATTGAGCACAGCTAACAAGGCATTCCATGAAACGATATCCTTGTAAGGCATTTTGTAGAAAATTTCAAGTGCCACTTCTTTTGCTCCACATTGAACATAACCTACAATCATCGTTGTAAACGTTATCTCATTTTTCATGTGCATTCTCTTGAACAGCAACTCGGCAGAGTACATGCTGCCACACTCGGTATACATCCTTATAAAACAGTTAACTAAATCAACTGTCCAATCAATACCACCTTTACATACAAACCCATGAATTGTTCTGGCCGTAAATATATCTTCTAATCCCACACATGCTGCAAGTACACTGGGAATTGTAGCCCTATCAGGGTTCTCAGAGAAAACCTGAACAGAAAGTAAGATATTTTAAGATTTACAAAACTCAAGATATTCTCAAGTGTTTTACAAATTGTTCGAATAGAGAATTTTAGGAATTATTCCCTAGTTCTTTTGGTTATCTTTACGTTACTTCTTCGTTCTAAAGTTTTACAAATAGGCCAGTTAGCATTCCAATGTATATGAAATGTCACTGACCAACAGAAATATGCAGAATAGGCAGAGTAACTTTCAATTGATCGTGAAATATCACTGACCAACAGAAAACTGCAGATTCTTTTCGAACGTAAGGTTGGTATGAACAGTTTATAATTATAGTCTAAAATAAGGGCTCGCATGGGAAACTTTCAGTTAAAATCTAAATTTCCCTTTCAATATAACTTATATAAGGTCTCTCTTTTCTATGAGTATGATGACAATGGACAGTGTGCATGTAACAGAAAATTAAGTTCCTTAAAATGAAAAGAGGAACATACCAGCATGTCTCTGAAAAGCAGGACAGCTTCGAAAAAACAATCAATAGAGACATAACCAGCAAACATAGCATTCCACGCGACGACGTTGCGATTGGGAATCCTGTCAAAAATTTCACAGGCAATGTCCAAACTGCCAGACCCTGCATACCCAGTAACCAATGTGGTCCAGGACACAACATCTTGTTCGGACATCTGATCAAACAGTCGACGAGCTTTGTTCATCTCTCCCATTTTTGCGTACATATTCATTAAAGTATTTCCAAGATTTAAGCACACCCGAATTCCATTTTCCAATATATACTGATGAACCCACTTTCCTGCTTCAAAATCCCCAGATTTAGTACAGGCAGATATCATTTTCACAAGTGTAATCGAATTTGGAAATGAGAAAGACTCTTCCACCATCAACCAAAACAGTATTTTCACATCTTCCCATCTACCCAACTCAGCATAACAAGTTATAATACTGTTCCAAGACACGACACTCTTGTCAGGCATTTTATCAAACACTTGCCGTGCCTGGAACAATTGCCCACATTTTGAGTACATCTGAATCATAGCATTTTGTACATAAGAGTCCGCCAAAGTATTCAACTTGACACATATTCCATGAATCTGGGTTCCTTCAGAAGCCCCCATAATCCTTGAACAAGCCTTAAGTATTGAAGGAATGAAATGAGAATTTACAGAAGAAGTTTTGTCTCCTTCAATCATTTTTATAAACAGTAACAAACTTTGTTCTGGAACTGCACTAACTGAAAATTCCTGGAATATAGAGTTCCAGATAATCCTATTCCCATTCGAAACAGAAAAAAGAATGCGATGAATATATTCGACGTTGCTGAAATCCAATAAAGAGCACAAAGAAATGAGTCTGGTGAAGTACAGAATCATTAATAGCCCCGGTTTTGACAAATTGAGCGTGTAATTGGTGGAGTTCTTGCAAAGAGGAACAGTTTTGCAGAAGGGCGAGGAATTGAGTATTGTAGTTTAAAGATGTTGAAGTATTAGTTAGTGTAGTTGGTTTCTTTTGTGGTGGCGGGAAGTTTGAACTGAACGATGAAACCGCTATCATCTTTCCTGTCACTTTGTTTTTGGCTTTCGGTTGCGTTCTATCATGGCGGGTCAATGAGTGCTATTTAACTTGCTGTGGCTCAAATTTGCTGCCAGGGACTAGGAATATCGATGGGCACCCGACTACTATAATGGTACAAGTGGTCGATGGTTCTCATGCTCTATCCCTTACGAGATCGGGGTTTGAACCACTTAAAAAGGTGGGGAAACCGGGGGAAACACCCGCAGATTGGGGGATATTTTTGGTTTCAGTCGGCATGGTATTTCAGTACCGACTATAACAGCTTGCACTGAAAAATTAAGTCGACTGCAACAAAAAGTATTCCCCATTTTGTAGCACTTTTGTTATAGGGAGGATGGTTTTGGATCAAGGGAGTGGAAAAATCAGAGTCAACTCACCAAATTGAAACGAGTCTAAAATATCTACCGATCCGGAAAAATGTACCCTCAATCATCACACAAACATATTGCAGGATTCCTTTTAACAAAATTTTAATCTTCTCCCTCCCAACTCCAACCGTGAAAAACAAACCCTAGAAATGTTTCTTAAAATCTATTGAAAATTTTCAACTAATCATATTCAGGTGTTGTTCAAGGTTTATCTTGTCATCTGATAATCTTAATCATCATACAACAAAACCTGCAATTCTACTATAATACCACAGAAGTTCATAATGTAAATTCCTTACGGTTAAGATCCAGTAATAACTAGGTAAGGGTTTCTTAAGAACTTCAATCTTAGTGAATACTTATTAGCGAAAACACTGTGCAGAAAATTGGGGGCAAAAGAGTTTGATTTCAACAGTTCAGTAAAAAAACTCCGGTGATTTCTCGAAATCTCATTGACTATGGAATTGAGAAACCAACGTATCACGCTATCTACGGTGAACGGTGAACGAGAATTTTAGAAAAATTCCATGAAGCAAAATTCTCTCATTTACTCTGGTGAACGTGAAACTTAGATGCCTCTTTTTCCAGAGATAACGAGAACCACCCCATTGTGATGCCAATGTCGCAAAGCAGTTGCCAGAAACAACATTAGAAGAAGTCGTTCTTTGATTGCAAATGCTAAGATTTATGTTGGAGATGAAATTAATGGCTAAAAACTATACCTCAAACGAAATCTAGAGCTACTAGAAGTGGTAATGGTTTTGTATTCAAATCTAATTTGGTAAAGATTTATACATGTAAAAGACTAGAAACTAGAGACTAATGACAAAAGACTAGAGAGACTATACAGTGACTAACTTCTTGCTTACTGATGGGTGCTTGGTCATTGCATAATTATTCCATCAACTTTTAAGTGTAGGTTTGGTATTTTGTACAAATTAAATTTTTGTTTTTTAGTTATGCAAAATTTAGAGTCACGGGCTCAGTGAACTAAAACAAGTTAATTTGCCATTAAATGGTGCAAAACAGAGTTTGTCAAGAGCACCGCTTTGTTCTAGTTTTGACTTGCAAAGATTAACATAAAAACATCTTGCATTGCATATATCTTATTTGATGATACATCGTTTCATTTCCTCCTCCTCGTTGTTGTTATCTATGCACATGGCTTTTCGCTTGGTTACTAGTGTATTTAACATTTCTTTCACAGCATGACTGTGACCAAGATCCTTGAACAGAACCACCAAGATCTTCATTTTTTATTTACATAAAGTCATAATTTAGAGGACACCGGAGCATAGGTGAGTTTCCTCATTTCTGGAAAGATCCGCAAGTATTAACATTCAAATTAAGGTATTTGTGAGACTAAACAATGAAAATCGGAAGAAGAAGAAGAGGAAGAAAAAATGGAGGTCGACATGTCATCACCATCACTAAAATTGCAGTGAAATGTTCCATTACACCGTCCATGAAGAGGGGGTGAAATGTGCATTTCACTGTCATTTACATGGTGGATAAATTTGGTGTTCACGTTTCGCATTGTGGATGCGGATGTTACATTTCTTTTCTACTTGTATGGAAGAACCAAGGTTTTATAGACTTTTTTTTTTTCCCGTTTGGGTACTTGAGATTTTGGGTGTCCAGCAACCTTGTGTACCTTTGAAAACGAGATTCACAAAATATTTCATTGGATTCTCTTAGATTAGAAAATGGTTCTCAACCTTCAATGTTCACCATCATCGTCGTACTCGTACCATTGTTGAGATACAGTCTTGGTGATAAATCAAATTGGGTTTTCAGATTTTGTTAGTATCAGTAGTTAGATGAGTTTAAAGGGTGTATTGGTCCAGAAATTATTAAATCTAACTCAGTAGTAAATCATTGAGTTGAGTCCGGGTTTTCCACTCCCTTGATCCAAAACCCTCCTCCCTATAACAAAAGTGTTTTGTAGAGATATCTCCAAATGTGGGTTCCTTGTAATAGCCTAAAAAATCATAAATTAATATATTTAGGAATAGTCTGGGGACCATTGTTGTTTTGCCGAATCAGAAGAGAAAAAAATACAATTTTGTTTAAATATTATGCAAGGATATTCCTTGTTTGCTTTTATCTTTGATTAAAGTTTACACAAGGAATCTTGAAACGCGATAGTTTGTGGTGTACTTGGTACCCTCCCCTTTTCACATGTATAAAGAAATACTCTTATACTCAAAAATATCAAAAATGCTCTTTAATATTCTAAGTCATGCAGGAGGATAACCCTAGTTTTTTCCTTTTTGTGTTACAAAATTTTACATCATATTACCATAAATTCTTATATTTAATAACTTTATACTCTCTTAGATGGTTTTGTTTGATCACATAGGATGATTTCATATTCATCGCACAACATTTAAAAAAAATAAAAAAACTTTACTAGTTCACCTTTTTCACACGGTTCTGTTTCAATATACTGGAAAAATTAAGATTTACCCCTTATATGTACGGATAAAAAATAAGGATAAACCAGGTTCGTCTCAATTCAAACAAGTATGAACACAAGAACATATCATATCTTTTGTCTATAACTTGTCTCTACTTCTTTGACTATTTCTTTTGTAGATCTTCTAGTGGTAATGGTGGTGGTGAACAATATTGCAGGTAAACATGTTACTAGAAGTGGTATAAATTTGAGGATATAAAATACCTCGATAAACCTTTATTCATCTGGTTCGTAGGGGTAAGGGATTTATAGCAAGTGATCATGGTTTTGGCGGTGATGCAAAAGGGTTTAACTAAGATGAACCTGGATTCTTCCTAGCTATTTTTTGAATAACGTTTTTCCTGTAAAAATCACTTTAAAAATGGATCTAGTTTATTGATCATATCAATTCCTTTCCAGAACTATGAATTTCACTAAAATTAAATTTATATTTTATGAGTTCTGATAAGGGATAATTGGACTTTAGTTCTCAGGTTTTGTCCAATACTAGGCTTTGGTCTAACATTTGTCCAACGTTAGGCCTTGGTACATGGACCTCACGTTGACCCGTGTTGACCCGTCTAAGTCGTGACGTGTATTATTTTCTGTCAAATAAATTGTTAATTACTAGAAACAATGACAGGCATGTCCCTAACTTTAGAGTACATCTCCTCTCCATTTGTCTGAAAGAGAAATCAGTTCTTCCCCCTTTTCTCCGCTTCTCCTTTTCCGTGTCTTATGCTCGTGTTGCTTAAGTCGATGGGGTTTGAGCTGTTTGAACTCAATAAAAAGAGAGTATAAAATCGGATTGAAGTCATCAATATGATTTTCATCGGTTCCAAGTGGAAGGAGGGTCTGATGGTGAATCCGGTGGATCTATGAAGAAGTTAAATGAGTAATTTGATGGAATTTGAAGAGACGATTCAGAGTACGAGGAGGATATTATCAATCACTGTAACGTGCTTCAAAAATAAAAAATCACTGTAACGTGATAAGCATCATCACAGAAATGATTCTCCCACTATTTTTAGATTTCACTTGAATGTAATGGGAAAAAAATTGATTTATTATTTATGAAGTTGGTACTAAAAGCTTAGATTCGTACGGAAAAAAAGTAATGGCCGATGGTCAGAAATTGTAGTCTTTACTAATACATAACCTGTGATATGCATCGATCAGATGGGAGTTGATTTATTTTTAGATTTGAAATGGATTCAGTTGTTTGATTGTGTTAGGTTTGTTTGATTATGTAATAGCTTTTTGGCGGGTTTGATCAATGGGTTTCTGCAGATGTTTTATTGATGGGGTTTCAACAGTGGGTTTCAACAAATGTTTGGATCGTTTGATTATAACCGTGTAAGATTTGTGCGCGTTGTGTTCATCAATGGGTTTTCTGCATATATTCAATAGTGGGGTTTCTGCAAATTAGAACATTGGGGAAGAACATTGGATTGATGGACTTCTAAACGGTGTTAAGTAATTAATTTTTTTTTCTTCAAATAATTACTAAACAGAAGTCAAGACTTCACTGGTCAATTTGGGTCAACATCTAGTCCAGGTACCAAGGCCTAACGTTGGACAAATGTTAGACAAAAACCTAGTATTGGACAAAACCTGAAGTCCAATTATCCCTTCTGATAATTCTGATACGATTTATTTTTTTATGATAATAAGTAAAATGAAGAAAAAGGTCAAGACGGCAGTATAAATGTCTATGATTTTCAGAATATATTGCACCTAAATTTAAATTTACTCGTCCAAAGAAAAAACACAGAATAACTACGGCTGCACAAGTCCGTGCGCACCAGTCATTTCTACACATACCCGCCAATTTCGACCCATACTCGTATGCACTCGCCAATTCACAAGTAGGTTACGGGTACTTCTATCTATCACCCGCCACCTGCCCAAATAATTCTTAGACGTTGATCCTTCCCCACATGTATTCTAGTTGTTAATCTTTATATATCATCTAACCATATTTTCTTCATAGATAATAAGATCGATCACCACCAACCTTATGCATCCTTACACTCCTCCCACGACGACCACCACCTACATTTCTATTCCAAAATTGTATTCTTCTTTTTCGATCAGTTCTTGATTGTTGCCTTATATCCATGAAAAAGTGTTTTGTTTGATAATTTGATAAAGATAAATGAGAGATATCCAATATGATTTGATAAAAGTTATTGGTCTAAATCTCTTATGTTAATTATTATTGTGTATGTACAGTGTGAGTTTGATTCACTCTAATATCTTTGTTTTGTCAAGGCGAGGTTCTGTTTTATGGAATTATTTTTGCTTTTAGTTTTTCTTCTTCAGCAAAGAAAAAACTAGGAATTTGACTTAATGAAATAGGGAATCTAGTATTGTAGATTGTGTTTAAATCTGTTTTAGGGAAAAATAATGGTTTTTAACCGAACCCCTGACCCGACCACGTCAAATAATGGTTCGGGTGGGAACCGACCTGCCGATAAGATGGGTAGGGTGGGGATTAGTATTTACTTTACTCGCTTTTGGCGGGTAGGGGAAAATATAGGACAAACCCAACCTGACCGACTTGTTGTTCACCCCTATGAATAACCTAGTCATTTGCATTTTCTACTAAGCCATTTGAAACCTCTTAAATAGATCATCTCTCAAACCTACGAATTCTGCTAAGTACTTTCGAAACCTCTTCTCTCAAGCCGTTTGAAGCCACTTTTGATCCTAACAATTCCGCTGAATACATATATGTCAATATGTTTGGCTTTAATTTCAAATCACAAATGGCGATATAACTTTGATAAGTTACTTTCTTTACTTTTGATTTAGAACTAGGGAATTGTTAGAACTCAGTTTAAAGGTTTTTATTGTACTTTTCTGTTTAAGATCGTATGATTGCTTTTATACATAAAGATGAAGATATAAGGAGACACTAAGTCTTAAACCTCTTTGAGGTCTAAAGATTTCTCCAGGAGAACCAATTGATGCGGTAACAGTGGTCAAGAATTGTTCAATCATAGAATACCAATCATCAAAGAAACCTAATTTCTTAAGAGTTGCTATCAAGAAAGGTCATTTTATTATATTGAATACCTTAGACATATCTAACTTATCAGTCATCCAACCCTTTATATCAAGAATACATGGCACAGTTTGGATAACTTTGCCTATGTAAAGAATGGTCAGGATTTTTCCTCCCACTAGATAAATCAATGGTTGTGCTTAATCTCCTGAAACACGATCTCATTAATTCTACCGAGTAAATGTGATCCCATGAAATGCTTCTCTCTTTTGAGGTATACTTTGTTCATTGTTTTCATGTCTGATAGCAATTGAAAACTCAAGACCTAGGAATTATCTAGGAAAAAGATATTAAGTATTTTTTAAACGGGTTGAGAGGCACAAGACTTTGTTGTGGTTACCTGAATATTTAGCAGTCTTTACAGTTACATGTTGTAATGAAATGGAGATTCACATTTTTTTCGTTTATTATCAGTGTATCAATGATGAACCCACCAGACAAGGAGGGAGGATGGAAAAGGTAAGAAATCAATGACTACGAACCAGATTGAGATAGAAGAGAATGAAGAATGAAAGAGAGCTAACAAAGCTTAAGAAGAAGAAGAGATATGGATAAAAATAAGAAGAAAGGTCTGGATCCTCCCAATTGAAACTTCATCTCAGTAAGGTAAATATAGATAAAAACTCAAATACCAAATCTGGGAAATGTGATGCTAATTTATGATGTAACATTTCTGTAAGGATAAGACAACATGTTGGGTTTACTGTGCTCTAAAATCTTGTTGAATGCTACTTAGATAACAAAGCTAACTGCTACTTAGATGAGAAGAACAATTATTGTCGGGGGAACTTTTTTTGGTATATACTAAAGTTGCACGTAGACATATCTGTTACTGAAATGTTACTCAAAACTTTGTTTGACTAACTTCTCCTTAGATATGAAAGAAAAATCAGTTTCTTGCATCATCTCATAGGAAAGAAAAATTATGCATTCATGGATATACCGAGTACTTATTATATAAAATTAGCACTGCTAACTAAAAAATAATTTTTGGCGCCCAAATATGCGAGTACGTTATTTCCGACATAGATTGCTTTTTCTAGAACTGCTAAAATGTTCATTAGTAATCATGTCCCGAATATGTGGGTATATTATTTCGAACATAGATCATCATTGTCATGCACTTATTTCCCTTCACCGAATTATACAATGGCATAATACCTATTTAACCATTGGCAACTCAATCTGACAAATAAGAATTATCCAATATTTTTACCTGAAATTCATCTAAACAACTTCATCGTACCACCACATTACTAAATGTACAAAGATACCTTGCCAACTCATTAGTTTATAAAATAAAAAAAAACTCATAGCATATCTTAATTCAATTTTGTGTAAATTAATAGCGGGATAGAAAAGGGTTGAGGGCCACATTTGGACATGCATATCCATGCCCGTGCCATTACGGCACGGGTATTAATTTATCTGTTAAGGCCTATAATTGTTTTTGTGGGTGAATTAGTCCTTTTCTATAATTGTTTTTGCGGATGAATTATCCGTGTTGTCTTCATGCAATAGGGTTGAGCTGTTAGTGAAATTTCACAAAATACTTTCTCTTTAATATAACCATCTCCTTTCAACAAAAATAAATAATCCCAGTTGGTATATGCGTGGTTCAACCTAAGATGTTGTAACAACATATTGATCCTTCATAGTCCAATATTAATTAATTTTCTTACAAATGTGAAGCTATCATTTCATATTGTACTTTCCATTTCCATTTTTGCTTAATACATGGCCATTATATGGTTCCCAATAACTCTATTGACATCTTATATGTGGTTCACCAACCTATATAAAATTTTAGCAATGCAACATAGAAATTTTTAGGCAGACACCCCCTTCCGAAATTCTGGCATCTCCATCTTTATTTGGGGTAGCATCTCCATATTTATCTAGGGTAAAAGGTTTCCTTGCAACGAAGGTGGTGCTACTCTACGCCAAAATATCCTATGACTCTCTGTCGCTGCATTAAAAAGGACTTTCATATTGCCACAATAATCACCATCTCATCTTGATGGTGCTCATCATCTTCACAGCTGTATGAGAAAACAAATTTTAAGTATCTCATATATGAAAATAACAAACAAACTTCATTTCAGTGAACCCATAAAAGAGATCGTCAAAATTTTAATATTTAGTTAGCCCTAAAAGACGTAGTGGCTTTGGGTAGTAAACAAAATTTGATCAATATTAACTACCATCAATACTACTGACACATTTCTTGGTCAGTAATCCTTGTTAGAGGAAGAAAATCCTTAATAACACATAGTACTGGTTGACCTGTTTCTTAGCTAATACTATTCTTTTTTTCAAAAAACTAATACTGGGATATGCTTCAAAAAAGGAAAAATAAAAAAACTAATACTGGGCATATTTTGCATGCATTTTTTCCCTCTTGCAGCATGAATTGAGGTTTTTAGTAAATCATCCAAACAATAATCCAGAAATGCGATACCTGCATTTCTGGTTTTTAGTTGATAATCGTTTCACATTTAAGCTCATTGATATACATGTGGAACCATTATTGGGTGAAAAAGAAGTTTGTTCACCGATTCATGTTAATTTCATTGAGCAGAATTTTGAACACCAGTTGATGGTGCTCTTCAGGATTTTCTAATACCTCAGTCATTCCATCTACCCGTATAATTAGAAAATAAATTAAAATCGAAAAACCTATATGGAGATCCAAATTAAGAGTTAACAAAGAGAATATATGTGAGAGTGGAGGGAAATATGATTACCAACTGTATACATACGTGTCAGTGGTGTTATGATGAACATATACAAACGACTGTAAAATGAGATAAAACTTTGCGCTGCCCGATGATTTGTACACCTATGTAGGTATAGTGGCTTCTAAATGTAACTGTTATGTTGTCCTAATATGGCGCATACATTTAAGTTTAATTAGGTTGTTATACATGTAATTCATGGGGACTGGATTATTTACCTGAATTGTACGGGCTGGTGGTGCCACTTTAGACTCTTAGTTCCTTGTTGCTGCGTGTATGACTAAATGCATCCCTTATTAGATTAGCGAAGTCAATTGTGAAGCAATGTGGTGACAACTACAGGTTTAAAAAATAGGATAAAGCAATTACCAATTTAGATACCACCTGATTCTTCCTGGGATACCTTACAGCTTCCCTAAATATTTTTTCGTTCTACAATTCCCAAAAAACACCCGACGGATCTTCCTATTATAATGGTATAACAGATTTATTTTGAAAAGGTGATGTAACAGTTAATATATCATGCATTGCATACACAGATATTGCAACAACTTACAATGATATGACGACAATAGACTTGGCTCATAGTTCATCATCTTTCGGGATAAATGGATTGGAGTGGTAGTTATATGAATAGAACATAATAATTCAATAATTAGACTGAATGGTGAACCTTCTAGATAATTGTTGGGAATTATCTAGGAAAAAGATAAATCTACGGTCGTGGTTTGTTCATATTTAATGTTAGTATAAATGTTTTATTAATTGGTGTTGTCTCATTAATTGCTCATAATAAATGGTTTATTAATTTTTAATTTCTCTTAATGAATCTAATAAATACATATTCCATTAAATGCTGAAATGTTATTATTAATGTTTAATTAATTGATGTCTCATTAATTACTTATGATGAGTGATTTATTAAAATTGCATTTCCGATTAATATAATAAATACATAATTTCGTTAATATATAACTTTATTAAAAATTATATCAATAAAAACTATTAATGATGGTTGTGATTGGGAATAGAAATGCATGTAACGGCCAAAATTTTATTATGTCATAATAATTGTCATGTGAAAAATGATAGTAAATATATTACTCTATTAATAGTTGTATAAATACATTTTTATTAACTAATACTTAGATTTGCTAATAATTATATAATTATATAAATGGCCATAGTGGTGGTTGTGGTGGAGTTGATGAGTAGTGGAGATGGAAAAAACGTTATGGTGTTATGGATAGTGGTGTCGGGAGCTGTTTCGGTAGCAAGAGTGGTGGTGGATGGTGTTGTGGGGGTGGTAACTATTGGTGAACAACGGTGGCCGGTGAAAAATAAAATGCACTCATGTCCTTCAACTATGCTAGCAGGTATTTGACTAATCTTTTTCTGTATTTCTAAATCGAGTTAGTTGCATAGTCTTAAATCACTGTCACTTTTTTGCTTGCTCCCAGGTCATTTTTTTTTTACTTTTCTTATTTTTATATGACTTTGAACCTCAATCAAAACAAACGACTAAAAAGGAAAATTATGGTTATTTCATCGAACATGGTATGATTTTATTTTGGATGTTCCACCGGGCTTTCCACAAACACAGTTGGGAGGCGATGGGCTTTTTTTTCAATTCTTCAACGGATTATGTTATTTTCATGAATTCACTTCCCCAAACATGTATTTTCCATGGTTTCTTTATTGGTTATATTCTCAAACTTTGATCACGTTGCTATTTTTTTTATCTCAAGTTTGTTGTTATGGATTTTGAAATTTTTAGTCTTTTGCGGATCAGTGACAATAACACCGTGGTTTTAAAAACAGTACTATTATAAATGATTGAACAAATATTTCTTTTGCGCACATGTTCACTACTATAACTCTGTAAGATAATGCAAAGAAGATATTGATAACCACACATGTTTACAGCTATAATTTTGTCATCGAGACTCTTTTCCTAGATTACCAAGAGGTTTTCTTGGGCACACTTACATGATTTTAATTTTTCAGGTAGCAAGCGCAAAAATTATGCTAATTGATTGTAAGAATTATTGCGCATCCAAGAGATTTTATAAGGCATTTCACACAAAAATATTCCTTACTAAATGTTTTAACGTTATTTTTATTCAATGATGGATAACAGAGTCTACTGTTATCAGGTTAAGTGGTTAACTGTTTGACTTACTAGCAAACCATGGTTTCATCATTTTTATGCAGCGAGTAACATCACATTTGGAAGATCAGGATCGTAGAATGTATAGGAGGCTTGAGGAACTGGAGATCTTATTGTATTATTGTATTCGTAAGAACATAAAATGTGATATTTATTATTGAGTTCATACTGGGTTTTAATATTTTTGGACTATTCTTAAAATGGGAAAAGTCAACAAGGATCTGGACATTTTAAGGCCTACCCGACTATCCAGGACGGATGAACTCAGACGACGTAATTTTTTAATAACTACTGTAGTTCAATGTTTTGGTTTTGCATGGACATTAAAATAAGGGAAATTCAGAAGTGCAATATCATTTCAAATGACCCATAAGATACCTTTGTAAACTATAAAACACATAACTTTGTTTTTTTTCCTTTGGGAAAGAGAGTGTGAAAATTAATTATGATAAATTCGTGACTTGAGGATACAACTCTAACATATTGGGAAGATGTGAAAGTGTTACACATACTAGAAATAAATCATATATGGGTACATGAAAAAGGATTTGTAGACTAAAGACCGGGAATATCAATCAATTTTGTCTTTACTTTTGATAAGGAGGGAAACACGACAAATAATAAGTATTAATTCTAATATCGGAACATCGGAAAAGGCGTATCAAATAAAAAATTATGCTCGTGCCGCTATGGCACGGGTTAAGCCCTATGTAAATTGTGGCCTAGATTTATCTAGGAAGAAAATAAATCTACGGTCGTGGTTTGTTCAACAAAACCATTATGAATGTTTTATTAATTAAATGTTTCATTAGTTGCTCATAATGAATGATTAATTAACTTTTCATTATAAATGTCCCCTTAATTGATCTAATAAATACATATTTTTATTAGTAAATAATAATTTCAATAAAAATTATATTATTAAATATTAATGGTGGTAGTGGATGAAGTAGTGGGTGGTAGAAATGTCGGCGGGTGTTTGTGAGTGGTGGAGGCGGTAACATTACTAGTGGTGGAAGTAATAGTGGCGATGACTGTTTTTTATGGTGGTGGGTGTTGCTGAATAGTAGTGCGCAATAATAGTATTGCGTCTTTACAAAACGCACAACATTATATTGTGAATGATGCAGTTGGCTATTTTTCGCAAGATTGGTAAGGACAAAAACCAAATATTTCGTGGATGATACCAGATCATATAAGACAATATGATCATAATGCTGGATCACCCAAATAGTATCTCTGCTATCTATGGAACCCAATCGAACAAATCATGGTTTTTAGTGTTACAATAAAATTGATTACAATATAAAAGATAATATAAAAATAAATAAAATAATGGAATAAATTAATTGACGACTTAAGTTTGTTAAATATAAACTTTACTCATGACATTTGTGATTAAAAATTAAAAGCACGTCCAATGGTTGGGTGTGGCAGCGATGGTGGTGGGGGAAAGAAGTATATCAAGTGATTTTTTGGTGGTGGTGGGTGTTGGTGAGTAGTAATATATTCTGTTAATAATGTGTCGCCACAAGTCGGTTAACATTATAAAGCAGAGAAAATGTGGTTGATCGTCTTAATGATATCATAAACTCAGTTAAAATACATGACAATTAAAATAATAACTGCAGACGAACGGTAGGAATCATAATCAATACACAATAAATTAACTTATTATTAAGTCGTTATATCATAGCTAGGTGATCTTTTTTCCCTGTATTATAAAACAAAGTTTAACTAAGTTAGTCAATATAAAGAGCGCTCTTGATTTAATTCCCCCCCGGTTGATAATTCTGCTGTTGTGGTCGATCTCATAAATACACGCTTTAATTGGGGAATAATGCATTACGTATTCTCTTCCCATCTAAAACATCAAAAGCAAGGTGGAGAATTTGATAGACTAAAAATAACCAACCTACATTCCTATAAAATTAAACTATTGATTCTCTCACTCACATCTAGGAGGAGTGGACTAAAAAACTTTAGTTCCCTACTTTTGAGAAAACCTAAATAAATAAATAAATTTGGGAATTAGAGATAAACTAAAGAGACAAAAGAACTTAAATTCAGGAACATGCTTCCACTCAACCTTATTTCCTTGATGATTTGGTATCATCCTCGAAATCTTTGGTGCCTTAATTTATCAATTATTTTTGGTATCATCCTCAAGATTTGTTTTGGGAGAAGATAAATCAATGGTTGTTTACGTAAGTGTTTATAAGTGACGTTTATGATTGAAAGTTACAAATTCATATCCAATGGTCTTAATCTGTGTACATCATTATTGTCTCATTAATTTCTCATAATAAATATTTTATTAATCTCTTATGATTCTTAATAAATATATACTCCCATTAAATAGATAACAACTCTGTTAATAATTACATCAATAAATATTAGGGATAGTCAGGGTGATGTTTGTGAGTGGTGGTGCATGGAGCCGGTGGAAGCAGTGCTACTGGTGGAAAAGGTAGTTGTAATGGGTGGTTCTGCAATTGGTCAAGGTAGTAATGTGTAATGTTTATTCGATGTCGTTATGACACAAATAGCATCATATTATGGAAGTTCTGCTTAATTTTCTAAGTGTTAAAATAAACTCGGTCAAATACAAAAAAAATAAAATCAAAACGTACGAAGAACAATTGTCACTTTAAAGGGTAACAACAAATGAATGACCCCATTCAAAATTGATATAATTTTTTTCACTTATTTTCGTGGCCGTGCCGTTATGGCACGGGCCAAGTTCTAGTTTTTTTTTACATAGTATCTACTAACTCATGAGTTATCACTATGTTATATATAAGATTAGCAAATAAGAAAGATGTTTGATAAGGATAATCTTATTGAGCAAAGTTGTGAGTATACTAGACATGAGCTTAGAAATAATTTTATAAACAACATTACATTAATTATTGGCCTAAAATCATAAGCATTCTTAGGACAATTTATTTTTGGAATAAGAGCCGTAAAGCTGTGATATATCTGCTTCAACAAATGTTTAGAGTGAAAGGAACTTTGATCCATACTTATAGTGGTTTCTCCAACTGTTCCCCATATTTCCTGATAGAAATCAGGAAGAAACCATCTGGCCAGGTGTTGTCCAAGGATGCATTCCATATACTATGAAATTAACTTACTGGTGAAAATAGGAATTTTAGTAAGCATCGAGTTATGTTCTTCAATAATACATAATACATGGGGTGATGTGTTCAAGATACTCAACAGGATTTAGGTGACTAGCTGTTCTACTCATGTTAAGAAAATGAGACTTAAGAGTAGCTGTTATATCTTTCCTATCTGATATCCATATACCTAAATCATTTTGCGTGGTGTCTATTTGAAATTTATTTCTTCCTGAAATTTGCTTTATTGTGTAAATATCTAGTATTTATATCCCCAAGTCTGAAAAAAATCATTCTTACATCTTTATCGCCAATAATCTTTCTTTGCGTCATACCAAGACGTTAAGTTTTTGTTTAGATCAAAAATAGTATCAAAAGACATATTATTCTAGCAAGAAGATTAAAGATTTAATTTTAGCAATCTGAGTAGAAACATTACCAAATTGTTGATAGTTTCATTTCGTCAGTTCTTACTTAGTACCAAAAAGAAACTTACAAAGTCTAAAAGATGTAGACCTACTGGCTCATGTTATGAATTTTCATTTTGAGCAATTGTATGGAGAGTTGGGCAATGATCACTAGCAACATCTATTAGATGGTATATTGCATCTCTAAGATAGTTATTCGACCAATCAATATTAGTTAATACTCTATCAAGTCTTTCAAAAAGTTCTACACCTTTTGTTTAATTGGTCCAAGTGTAATGGTTTCCTATATAAAACAAGGAATGGAGATTAGCATTCTCCAACAAATAATTTGAGTTATCTTATTGACACAGACTAACTAAGACACTTCCTTCTTTTCCATCTTGACTTAATATGAAATACAAGCCTCCCATCACATACAAGGTAATCTATAATGTTGAGCTACATATTACATAACATTCCATTGTTCATTCTTTATTCCAAGATCAAGGGAGCCATAAGGTATATTATTCAGTTTATATTCAACAACTTGAATGTCAATACTATCTTTCTACAACAAGCAAAAACCACCTGATTATCCTATTGGTTCACAGAACAAGTCATTAAGGTATCTGAAATTATACAACTCCATTTTTCTGAATGGATTTTAGTTTACACAGGAAAATGATATCAAGGTCATTAGATCCGGCCGACTCTTTGAGATGATGTCTGGTATACTTTTTTACCAAACTCACAAACATTCCAGGACACAAATTTCATATTTAAGGAGAAATTCTCATTTTCCTCATTAAGCCTTGGAACATGTCTAGTGGAGCCATAGTTTGAACTTCGTTATCTATTTCACCCATTTTCTGAAAGATGAATGTCCAACATCATTAACTCTCTTGTTCCATTTGTGCACTCCCTACCAATGTTTTTAAAATCGGACCGGACATCAAACCGGTAAAACTACTAGATCTGGGTTAACTTGTTCAACCAGTGGTTTGACCGGGTTTACTGGGTCAAATGTACAGTAATAATCTTTACAAAGACTGTATTTGAGAAGCCATATGGGGTCACGGATGGGAGTCTACTTGTGTACGTGGTGGTACTTGGAAAATGGTTAGTATGTTATTCTAAATAAAAGAAATATTAATAATCCAAAATCACCCCACTCAACTACCTCCCGTCTTCTCTCTCGTTATCTATCTACCACAGAGAAGAAGACTTTGATGGTCGAAACTTCGACTTTCTTTCTTTTCTCATTGATTCGACATCGTCTTCCTAATATCTTCGCAAGATTGAGTTTAATTTCATAAATTAATTTTTGATTTGCAGATTATGAGCAGTTTAATGGATCTGATGTATAATATCTTGTTACTTTTGAAAATATGTTTGTTGCATGATGGATCTGGTTATTTAAAGGAAGCACCATCCGTCTTTCAGTTACGGTAAACATATCAAGAGAAATATAAATCACAACAATCTAGGAATGATGAAGATTTTTTTATGTACTGATGGGAGATTTAGAACTCAGAGGAAAAAAAAAACTCATCTGTAACTGGGTGAACTGGCTTGAAAACCAGCTGGGTCAGACGGTTCGGCGGTTGGACCGGGCGTTTGGACTGGTTTTCTGGGTCTTTTAACATGTTACTGGGTCAAGGATGATCCAACCCTTTTTCTCTATTGGTTCACTGGTTCTCCGGTTGAACCGGACGGTCCAGTCCGGTTCTTAAAACATTGCTCTCTACATCCTGGTATAGTTGATAAAATATACTCCCTTCGTTTCTGGAAAAGAGATACTTTCACTTTTTCAATCTGGCCTATTTTTAAGCTAAAATGAAAAAGTGAAAGTATCTCTTTTCCATAAACAGAGGGAGTATTTTTTTTCTTTTAGCAAAAGTGTACCAAAATATTTCTATATTTTTCCTTAAATTTTTTTGATTATCAAGGAGAAACCAAAAACTAGGATGTGAAAATTAGTATATTAAACAGGGAACTAGGGAAATTAATTTCAATTCCTTAATATCTTTTCAGAATCCTAATCTATAAGTAATTAGTCCTGAACGGAGGAGTAATAAAGATTTGTTCTTATATATGTATTACCATTTTATATTGTGGATATCGAATAAATTCCCCTACTCTCCATCACAAATACTCATGTCCATTATATTAATACACCTAACCAAAAATAAGGAAACTAATTTTTATCATAATCCCATAAATACCCTCATTATATTGATAAAGTTAATGAACATTTAGCTTTTCCTTTTTAACTTCAGATTCGAATAGAAATACTCTCTTTTCTTAACTCTTCTTTCGGCATCACTACCACCACCTTCGCCCCACCACCATCTCCATTGCCGTCGATTCCATCTCCACCACCATCATCTCCATCTCCATGAAAAATCAATCAAACCAACCAGTTCCAGTTCCAGCACCATGTACCTCATATACTACTACCACCCAATATACCATCAGCAGCAGCACTACCACCTCCAGAACAATCGATTTTAGATCGATTCAATTACAAATCGTAACATAGTGATAAACCAACGCGTAACTGTTCTCCTCCAACCCCTAATCTCGAGTATCAAAAATGTTAGATTCATTTCGATTTGCAACTAAATTGTACATGATTCCCTTTTCAAAATCTTATTTTGGATTTCAATCTTCTTCAGATCGATTGATTCAGGTATATATTGTTTTTCTCTCCCATTTAGTTTTTTCATCTGTGTTGACTCAAAGAAATAAAAATTAACAAGTTTTTTTAGTTGATTTCAATTATGGCGCTGGTGGAATGTTTTAAGGATTAGATTTCGTATATTGATTTAGTTTCCATGTTCATTGATTTGTTGATTTTATTGGATGTAACTGTTGATATTGGTGCTGAGAAGCAATTTAACGTTGTTGTTGGTGGTGCTGGGGTTGGTGTTTATTTATTGCATTTAACTGTTATTGTTGGTATTTGTGTTGATTTGTTGTTTAATAAAGTTGATGCATGTTGGGAAGTAATTTAAACCCAAGTTATATTAGGTTGTTATTGTTGCAAACGTGATATTAGCGGATATTATGGTACATGCTGATGCGGTGGTGGTTGTTTTTTATTTGCAGCAATGGTGATGGTAAAGCATGTTGCAGGGAGATGTGGGTAGTTATTGCAGTGGTGGTGGATGTTGCAATACTTGTGGCGGTGGATCATGAGGTACATATGTGATGGTGCGATAAGTAGCTAGTTTGCATTGAGTTTGTGTTGTATTTTTAACTTAGTTTCTGAAATTTAGTTGCAGCATCATAGTTTTGGTCAAGCAAGCAGAAGATACAACAATAAAAAAAGAGCTTGGTTCTTCAAACTCTGATCTGCTCATTGTTTGAACTAAGATATTCCCATGTACATTTTGTTAATGCCAAATTTTTTCCTATATGCTATGTGCTCTAGCATCAGGCCCTAAGATTCTATGATTGCGGTCAGCTTAGCTTGTGGCAGAATATCAGGCATAACATCATTAACATGCAAGTTTTTGTAATATAATAATGAATCTAGAGGGTTTATCTCACTGTATTTGTATGACAACTTTCTCGAAAGTAATTTACGGAAGCATGAGATTTAATTCTTGTAGCTATATATACTCGTAGTTCATATTAATTGTTGAATATTGTTCCTCATTTTTTGTGGAAATAACTATTTCATTTGTTGTGGTTTCCTTGCTAATCACACTTTTTGTATGTATATGTATATGTCTAAAATGCGGGGATTCATCAGTCACCCAATAACTACTTATCGTTAATCTAACTTCCCATAAAAGTAATGCTATAATTTATAACATGACGATGCTTTTAACGAGGCTGTTGATGGTTTCATGTTGTTTACATTATCATTTTTACTGCAGCATGTACTAGTGATATTGTATCATAGAATCATGTTAACTTATAAAAACGATATTGTTATTGATTGTGGAGTTTTTTCTACCAGCTGTTGAATTACGTGTACCAGCCGTAATCTTGAGAAAATTGCAATTCAAAGACTTAGATAAATTCTTTCTCTTCTTGGTCAACTTGGTTTGTCGAATTGTAGAAACATCGAAGTAGTTACATTAGACGAACCTGTGGTGTAATAGTATCACTACTGACTCCAGTCAGAAGATGCGTGTTTGATTCACGTCAGGTTCACTCATTTCAGTATGCCAATTTTTTGGTGTCAACTTTGGTTGTTGACACCAAATTTTGGTATCAACTTTGGTCGTTGACACCATACATAATCTGAACATTTTCTGAATTTTCATTTTTGGTATCAACTTGGATTGGTGATACCAGGTTATGATGTCAACATCAATTGTTTACACCAAAATTTTGGTGTTGGCACCAGATTATGATGTCAACTTTGGTTGTTAATACCAAACTTGGGTGTCAACATCGGTTGTTGACATCATAATCTGGACCTAACTTATTTTTGAATTTTAATTATGGTGTCAACTTCGGTTGTTGACATCATATTTTCATCTAACTTATTTTTAAACTTTTAATTTTGGTATTAACTTGGTTGTTGACACCAGATTATAATGGCAACTTCGGTTATTGACACCAATTTTTGGTGGCGGCGACAGTGATCGCGGTAACATTGATGGTTGTGGCGGTGGAGGCGGCAGTGTTGGTAGTACTGGTGGTGGTGTACTAGCGCTGGTGGTGGAATAATATTAGTGGTGGTGGTGGTTGGTAACTGGTGGTCATTAAGTTATGGTGGTGAATAGTGTTGGTGGTGATGGTAAAGTGATAGAGAAAGAGACAAAACAACAAACAACCATGGGTTGCCACAATCAAGGTGGTTTTCATCTAAAATGAAAGTCCTCGGTTACAAACCCAAATATCACAAACTTGGCGTTCCGGCACGGTAGGCTTTACACCAAGAATAAATTAGCGCATTAATATTACAACTCATATTGAATATTGACGTCGAATTTTTGGAAAAATCACGATTTATTCCTTTCTTTCCAAATCGTATATAAAGTTTTTAATAATATGAATCTCCAAATAACACCCCAAACCGATCAAATTTAAGCTGTTGCTGGCCATAAATATTTGAGAAATTGCCAATGGTAAAATCCAGCTCCTTTTCTCCACTCGATGAATCATATTCTTCCAAACTTGAATTGTAAACGTGCACCATAAAAAAGAGGTGACAAATGTCTTAGTTATCCAAATAGCACAACTCACAAAGGGTTGGATCTGGAATACCTGTATTAACCAAGTTGTCACGAGTTCCCAACTTTCGTAACACCATTTGACACATGTATTGATATGTCTTACTAATAGAATTCGGTAGGATAACACCATGCTTGTTTGTTTGCATCTGACTCGCGGTCTGAATCTGAGTCAATCCCTGACTAGTCGTGACTCAAATGTCAGACCATTTGTTTTCTATTTTGAATCGACCTCTGACTCATATCCGACCTTTAACTCGGACCCATTTGGGTCAGGTATGGAAATACCCTTGACTCATGAGACCAAGTCACTGACTCACATATTTTTGAGTCAGATGAGTTAGATCTGACTCAAAAAACAAACATATTGTGTCAGATCCAGATAAGTCAGGCGGTTTCAGTCAGATCCAGATGACTCAGATGAGTCAGGTGCAACCAAACAAGGTGTAAGTTATACACTTATATTACACGTTGGTTTGGTCATGAATGCAAAGTTTGTCTTTCCTTCGTGCCATTTTAATGATTTTCAGTATGATACAGAGTGAACCAGATTTTTTTTTTTAGAGTAGACAGTAGAGCAAGACAGTATTTTCATTTTGGTGTATAAGTGAAAGAAAAAGCGTCATCACAGTATCAAGTTTGGTTTATTACAAGTACGCTGGCCTAATTATTCTCTTCTTTCGGGAGCACAATTTCAATTAGAATAGCTGAATTGTATTTTAAAACAAAACACTATTTCTCTGATTTTATCATTAAAATGCAAATGCTTTGTTCTTCCATGTATCCTAGTTAGCAATTCGGGATTCGGCAAACGTACGAGTATTATACGGTTTTGTAAAACCCAATTTCGGTCCAAAATTCGGTCAACGGGACGTGATTCGTCAGTAATTCGGAACGGCATACGTACGTGTATAATTCGATTTATAAATGTGAGTTCGGCTCTGAAAATTCGGTATCTATATATAATAAATAATTAGTATTTATAAGGACGCAGACTAATTTTTATGCATATTTGTGAGTTATTTAAAGAAAAAATAAACTTAATATGATGATATTAATAATATATACAACATTAGTTATCCAAGAAGACGTGGTATAGTGGTTTAGATGCTTGGTTAGTGAGTTTGAGATCTCTCCCACCTTCACCTTTAAATCTCTTCAGTCATTTTTGTTTCATAAAAGTTACAACAATGTCTAATATTGGGATGTGTATGCTCGGGAGGCAGTAAAGCCCAAAAAGTGAGGCCTTTGAAAATGTAAAAGCTAAAGAATTTCTGGCGAATTAAGCGGACGTATTATTCGGGATACGTAAAGTTCGTGAACGATTCGCGAATAATCCGGGAATGCCATATAATACGTGTATTGGGTTCGGAGTTGCAAACGTACGCGAATAAGACGGTAAAATTCGCGAACTTACTAACTAGGCCATGTATTCCAATCTTTTATGTTCTCAGTTTATTTTCTGGAACCAGCTATTGTACTTTGCTGGTTAATCAATCAGTTATTATGAATAAGTATGGTTAATTAAAACAGGGATCAGAGATAACACACGCACAAGTACGCGCGCATGTGCTACAGCCGCTTACAAGTCGAATAAAGGAGTTCTCACATGGAAACAAACATAAAAACACAGTACATAAGCTGATTAAAAGGCAAAGATGAGGAAATTAATCATCTTTTACTGGGGTTTTAGCTTATCTTCCAACTCAGAATAATCCATTTTTATTAGTTTGATTGATAATTGTTTTATAAACTCCTAGAGTTATGATCTGTTTAAAATAAAATCTTGGACAAAATCTCTGTCATGACTGCTCATTTAGAAACTATAACCCATCCCTATTCATTTCTTGATTGATCTAAGCTATTTATTAGCTTGGCAGGTAATAATTGGCTGTAAGTATTGCATTGACAGACTTTCAACCCATTATGTGATTTGAAATGCGAAAGAAATTGATTCCTGATAAATAAATAAAAGTCTCAATCGGAAACAAACGAAGAGAGAATGAGAGATCATGAGTAAGCCAAGTGGTGCTCCTCTAATCCCAACACTAGCTTTGATGAGAAAATTAACATTAATGTACTAAACAACCCATGTGACTATAAAGTGAATGCCAACTGAATCCCCTCTTTCTCTGTCTCTCAAGTTTTAGATTATTCTTGATTATTTACGGAGTATTTAAGTGCTTCCCAACTCCCGTAACCTATACTAGTCTCCTTTAAGTTTTAGCACAAAAGGGAAGGAATTTTAGTGTTTTTGTTGGGGCATTCTAACAAATGACCATGGTATTGCCCGTGTAACCGCATGTCCGCCGAGCGATGTTTGGATTAAGTCCTACCTACGTACATAAGAAGGGTATACAGACCATAGATGATGCAAGTGCGACTTGAACTACGTTTTAAATAAACTAGATATCATACACTGTCCAGATGTTACAGATTCAGCGAGAAGCTCCTTGCTGGCTCATGAAACTCAGAAACCAAAACCATAATAGCTTTCTGCCCTCAAATGCATTGAGATCGGAGTATTGTGAAAGTGTGAATGTACACTATTTTCTCCCCTTTTGATGAAACAACGTAGCCTAACCGGCTGGGCTTACACATTTTGAGGTCTTCCTTATAACACAGTTTCCCTAACACTGCAACAATAGTTACAAAGTTACAGTCCCCAAACACAATAAGGGAAATTGTGATGGGAAAGATGTTTCCAATCATGAATGAACTTCATTTTCTAGAAGAAATCGGAATTTAACTAATATTTCGAACTCATATTGACAAACCATTAGAGGAAACAACCGGCCATTCCTCTTGATCTTGAGTTGGATGACACAAACATAATTCTGTCTACATGAAAAAGTTGAAGCTCAACCGAGCTCCAGTTAAAGAATCAATGCCCTAATTTGTCTTGTAATACAGCTGCAAGAAATTAGAGAAAGAGGCAACACAGAAATTCTTTTGAACTGTGATACCAGCTTTTTACCAAATGTTCATTATACTACAATTTGACACAACATAGGTGTCCAAATGGAGTCCTTCCCCATAATAATTACTTTAGAGTAGTTAATACTTCCAACTATAATTTAATCATAGCCTGACCCCTCCCACCTTGTTCTGTCTATTTACTATTCACAAGTTATTAATTCTACTGTTTAGCTATTTAGCCAGAGAGTAGAGAGACAATAGGACCTCAAGAATTTAAAACTTAGAAAACAACACTCATTTCTTGTCACATATTCACATGTCATTCTCCGCCATTCCCGAAGAATCTTCAATTTTTGGCACCAACGTGTTCGAGCTTTGCATATTATCTGCATCCATAATGGCTTCCTCGAAGAAACGCGGGCAGAACTCATTTAGACCAACTAGTTTCTACACTGCAACAATGCCATTACAAAGGTTACTACTGTGCACTAAAAAAGCTTTCATCAGCCGTTGCCATAGTTCAAAGGGGTCTGAATTCTGACTATAATGAACATGTATCATGAATATTTACACTAATAATTTTTTATTCCATTAGCTTTAAAATAAATCTGACTCGGTTACTCGACCCCCATAGTTACCTGACTAGTGTCTGAATAAGAGAATAAAAGCAAAGTGGCCCCAGTTACTGGAAATGATTAGAAAATTGCTAAAAAAAAAAAGGTGAATAAGAGATGACTTCCTAGATGGCTTTGGCATCGAGGAGGTTTACTTGGGATTGTGAGACATCAGATTCAGACACCCCATTGCGCAAAAGCTTAAAGGATGAAAAGATGAAAGCTGGCTCAACAGGTTGAACCACGTGCAGAGAAATTTCCTTTCCCCAACCCACACTGCTGGGCCCCACCATTTCTTCCCCTCCCATCAGTCTACCTAAATCTTAGGTTTAACGTGAAAGTACATCAACAGTCCAACTCCAACACAACCTAAATCGAATGAGTCCAACCCTGACATGAGTATTTTACAAGGGATTCTCATTTCTGCATGTTCATAAAACCTTACGGCCTTACTCACATGGGCATAGTCAGCAAACCAATGAAACCATAAGCAATCACCTAAATGCCCTTTCTTCAAAACGGATCTGAGATAGGGTAGGGGGATAAAGAACTTGAAAAGGACAAAATGGGTAGTTAAGAAAATAGAATATGACCAAACAAGTGACAGGAATCTTGTCAACAGGTTTTCAATGAGAGTTGGCAAGTTGCTTACCATGGGTGTTATTGAATTTCCCATCATCTCCTTTTTCTTCTCCTCCTCCTTCTTCAATTCTTGTTACATACCCTACCATCACATAAAGAAACAATAATTTCATGGTCAGAGGTTATTCACTGAAAGAGATGCAAGTATTAGAATGAAAAATATATAATATATTCAGTCAAATGAAAGTTATAAGGTCTAAGTAAGGAAGTTATCAAGAACAAAGACAGAGAGAGAGAGAGAGAGAGAGAGAGAGAAAACTGTTGCTATCTTCTTCTCTTGTATCTATCTATCTATCTATCTGCAACAAACTTATTCAAAAAGAGAGTGATCAACTGTTGCTTTCTTCTATTTCGTATCTAACTGCATTTCACAGCAATGTTTCCTAGGTAGATTTGAAAGAGATGGCAAAAACACCCAAATGGCTAAGAAGCTTCTTGACAGGAAAAAAAGAGAAGGACAAAGAAAAAAAAGAGAAAGAGAAGGACAAAGAAAAAAAAGAGAAAGAGAAGGGAGAAGTAAATTTCCAGTCTCAAACTCCTACTGAAAATCCGACAACTCCGGTCACCATTACTCCTAATACTACTCCTAAAGAGAAAAAGCGATGGAGTTTTCGAAGATCTGCAGCAAGCACAGGAACAACACCCACTGGAACACCAACCAAAGATGCAAATTCTACAGAGTCAATTCCTACCACTCCACAACCAGATACAGAACAGCCCATGGAAGGATCCGAGAACGATCAGAAAAAACATGCCATGGCAATGGCTGCCGCCTCTGCTGCGGCAGCTGATGCAGCAGTGATCAGGATAAATGGAGCTACCAAAGATAGAAGATCTAGTGCAATTGAAGAAGCAGCTGCAATCAAGATTCAGTCTGTCTTCCGTTCTTTCTTGGTACTAATTCTTTGCAATACGTCACTCCTTTTTTTCAACTCTAATCTAACCTGGAACCATTTCTCATATTACGCTGACAAAATCCATATTTGAAAGGCTGTTTAACTAATGTAATTGTTTGTTCTTGTTAAATCAAATCTTCCTAGATTTATGAACACAGAATCATCATGAGAAAAGAAAACAAACATTGAGGGAGCATGAAGTTTCTTTTTTGGAAATATCTATTCTACAGTACTGTTAGTTACAATAGCAGTTGTTTTTTAAACTAATACATAGAAAACAAATGATATGTAAAAGAAGAATTTTAGGAATTTTAGGAATATCTATTCCTAAAAGAAGAATTTTAGGAATGATATGTAACAACTCGCTGTGTTTCTGCAGGCTAGGAAAGCATTATGCGCGTTGAAAGGGTTAGTGAAGTTGCAGGCATTAGTAAGAGGTCACCTGGTCAGGAAACAGGCAACTGCTACCCTTCGGTGCATGCAGGCATTGCTGAGCGTTCAGGCTAGAGCACGCGCACAGAGAATTCAAATGGTTGGTGATGAGGCAGCAAACCAGCGTATTAATCAAAGACAACTCATCCATAGAAAACCTCCACAAGACCACCACTTTAGACAAACATATAATGTAAGCTCCTTCTGTAACTATTCCAATTCTAAGTTCGCTAATCAATTAAATTTGCCTGGGTTCAGCTTAATATATGCAAAGCATCCAAAATTACTCATAAGCAGAAATTTTCTACTTCACAAATGTTTCTGTTAAATAGTTCACGAAAAATGAGATATTTCCTCGTGGACACGTGAGAAGGTTTAAATTTCACTGATTTAAAATTTGATATTTCTAATGGTTAGGATATGGATAAAGGGCTAGAGGAGAATGTTAAGATTGTGGAAATGGATCTTGGAGAAATGAGGGGAACTTCAAAGGCCAGGAATAGCTATTCAAATCACACACAAGCTGACCGAATAGTAGATCATAGATTCTCAACATATTATGCTGGTAATCGTGCCCATGTAAAGCAAGATCATCACCCTCAGATGTCACCTGCTCCATCGGGTTTGACTGAAATGAGCCCAAGAGCCTGCAGTGGACATTTTGAGGACTATTCGTTCGACACAACTCAGAGTAGCCCACAATACTACTCAGCTATGTCTAAACCTGATCCAGGAAGAGTACCTTTTGGTTATTCCCGTCCTGAATATGCAGAATCTGTTTCAAGCGAATATCCATTCTTTCCTAATTACATGGCCAACACGGAATCATCTAGGGCAAAAGTTCGATCACAGAGTGCTCCAAAGCAACGCCCGGAAACTTCATATGAAAGGCAGCCAAGCAGGAGGAGGATCTCAACTGAAGGAAGGAACATACCACGTGCAGTTCGAATGCAACGGTCATCTTCACAAGTTGGTTCTGCACCTAATGGGTTAAATTATCCTTGGTCAATCAAACTAGATCGTTCTACAATATCTCTCAAGGACAGTGAATGTGGTTCAACAAGTACAGTTCTCACAAATGCAAACTACTGCAGGTCTCTGATTGCTTACGAGATCAGTAAGCATTGAATATAAAGAAGATTGTGGTTTCAGAACAAGAGAGGATTACTAAGTTTACAGTTTAACTTTGACAAAGTAGTTTAAGCGAATTTGGCCTCTGTTATTTTGTGTGCTAGTTTCGGCTGCCTATTCTAAAAGTCTGATTCTGCAATTTCATGGCTTATGTGACTGCTGCAGCCCCATTGATATTAGCACCGACTGTTTTCTCATTATTCAACTGGAGCTTGCATTGATTCAGTGAAAACAATAAGCAATAAGTTGGATACTGCAGAAACAATTCGAGCTACAACAGAGAACTGGTCACTAGGTTTCTAAGAGTTGGGGACTCAAATTGTTGACTTAAGAATCATGGTACCAACGTACCTTAGAAGTAAATCTGAATTGAAGCTCCGTTAAATTAATTCTTTTTGATTTAGTGCCTCTGCCAACCTTTTGTTTCTTTGTTGAGATCTCTTTGCTTTGGTGGGGAGGGGGCTTTTGGGACAAAGGGTGATGTAAACATAAAGCACGAGAATGCAGAACTTAACAATAGATGTTTAACTGAATACTACTTTTGAATATAATGCAGTGAGTAGTGAGTTATTTGTATGATACCTTCTCCTCCCGTGAGAAACTTCTGATTGGACATTGAAATATTGCCTCTCTTTCTCTTTGACTGCATACCATTGCCACCAAAATACTGCTTCGTCGTTAGATGGGAGAATTGTGCAAATGTTATCCCATCCTTCAAGCGCGATGACAATGATGGAATAATTTTATGTATTTCTTCACTTAGTATATCTGGCTTCTGTTCATTGGCATTAGATCTCAAAGAATCAGATATTGTGGATTTTATAGGGAGTTGAGAGATAGAAAACCTTTTGTCCCAAGCTGGTTGCAGGAAAACAACGAATGTCTCTCTGCTTAAGTCATCTTGTTTTGTAGGCTTACAAACAGAGTGGAGGGTTGAATGAAGCTTCCCTTTTGATAGGATATCTGCTGACTCCCCTACCTGAACAAGAAAACTATTAGGTGGAGATCTCACCACATAGATTTTATTCTTGTTTGCATCAAATATTTGTAAACTATCGTGGCCATCAGGCAGAGAATGCTCCTGCTCACTTGCCTCTGTTGTTGATATTTCATAAGAGGACATAAACATGGGAGTTGTTAGAATAGTGAAAATCCCGTAGTCACAATGCCACTGTTGCCATAAGTTTGAAAGAGAAATTTGACAGGATGTAGCTTCATTTACACTTGTTTTCAGTTTAGATGCCTTAACCGATGTTCGATCCTCCTCTCTATGAACCTTTAATTTCTCACCAAGTTGAAATTCACAGTTGGTTCTACCTTTTCTAGACACTTCTTTTCTAGCAGCCTCTTTCAAGAGAAAGCGATCCAGAGTTGAGTGATAATGTACTAGGCGTCCTTTTGCAGTGCATGACTCCAATATGCTTTGTTCTAGCTCCTTCCCACCAATGGCCTTATCACACACACGTGCTAGCTGGAGTCCTATGTCCATCATGCAAAACCCAAGTTCCTTAAAACTGTTTCCCACATTCTTAAACTTATCATCTCGAAACCTACACAAACTATCCACATTTTTCTGCCCTTCTGAATTCTTTTTCGACTTCTCAACTGGTTCATTAGAATTGATATTAACACTTGTATCCTGAACATATTTTAATTGAGATACAAAAGAGGAGACTGCTCTATCTGGGTTCTTCAAACAAACGTCAGTGCCCAAGCCATGGTCCTTTAGAATTCGTAAACAAATTACTTAAGGTTAAATGCAACTGGCTACTAAATTATAATCCACATACAAATACTATGTCCTAACTCCTAAGCTAGATTAAATATCACATGATTGCTAAAGGCTGGTACCAGCATTAGCAGGGCTGGTACCATTTGAGTGATCCAATGGCCAGAATCACTTATAACTCTTTTATCTTACATGAAATGGTACCAGCTCCGCTAATGCTGGTACCAGCCTTTAGCAATCGTGAAATATCACTTCAGATATGCACGCATCAAAAATTGTTGGAAAAGGGAATTGTTGATATACACTGATATATTCTTGTGATTACAACATCAGACACATATACAATAAGCTCCGTAAAGATAACTCATTACATATAAGATATATCAAAAACTCTACTTTCAGAAACAATCAGCTCTTTGTCAATGAAGCAACTATGTATGCATGCCAATTTCCTGATGATAATAATATCTATCATGAACAATCTTAGGGACACATACAGCATTGAATCACACTAGATGTATTCATGGATAAGCCAAATCTTATCTTTCTACTCATGAACCCATAACCTTTAAGACCAACAGAAGGAGATTAATGCCACTAACCCATAAACATAAGCCTATCAAAAAGAGTTCACGAAGGGCAACTTATCGGATGGGCAATGGAGGTCGTTTTTTGGCATCAAAAAGTTCTGACCGATAAGAACCATCAAAGCTTATCTGGTTTTCACTGCTGTGGTTTCCTATAACCACATCACTGGGATATGAAAAACTAGATGAAAATCAGAGACTACAGAGAATCTCCAGATTTCAAAACATATCTATCATTATGCAGCTAATTCTGCATGAAATGCACCATGCCTTCTAAAACTATGCCCCTCTGCCAGGTATTAAAGTCTTAATCATTTCAACTTTCTGGCAAGCAAGCACTCTTTTCTAATGATTGTCTTCTAAGATTGTACCTGTGGAAGTACCCAGGGCCATAAACTACTTGGTTTAAACAACTAGAATCAAATCCAAAACCTTAAATCACTTGGAGAAGTAAAGGAGAGGTGCCAGTTTCTCAAACATTTTTGGAATCAAAGCTGGTGAGAAAATATCAAAGTCATTTCAAGAGTTATAAGTAGGGCGCTGACTACCAAATTTAGTACCTTCCCGCTTTACAATAAACAGGCAAAGAAAGCAAGCACTACAATGAAGTACTGGTTATTAGAAGAAAGGTTTGAGTCGAAGTTGAGGTAACAGGTAACTAGAGGTCAATCAATGATTTTAAACACTCCAACAAAGAAAACTTCAAGAAAATGAATTTATATCAGAGCAGAAAATGACTCAACAACAAAGAGGGAACATAAAAGCTATCACATATTATGATTTATGAACTTCGTAATTAGCATTCGGTGTCATAAACTTCATGTTTTAACATGTCAATCCCAACAAAGTTCGAGTAAATGGAGTATTTGAAACAATGCAAACTAGATAAGATAATACGAGCTGAATGACATTCCAGTGGCCTCTGCTCTCAATACATAATAAATTTGCCGTTCAATCTTAATTAATTTTTGGTAAAAGGAGATTTCGAATTTATGCAAACTACATAAGATTTTACAAGCTGAAAGAATAGTGATGGCATTAGAATAGTTTCTGAATAGAACTCCTCAAGACCATTCTAGTCAACCCTCATCTCAATACATACTGTTTTCCATAGATCATATAACAATATGCCAAACAATGAAACACACAAATCAAACATTCGACTAAATACACAAAACAATTCACTCCACAGTAATCGCAATTCAAATACTTTCTGAATATATCTCGTGACTTCCATAACCTAATATAAGCGAATAATTTGAAATGTTGTCCCAAATGGCTAAATAATTGAAATTGTGAACTGGAAAAAAAACCCTCTTGAGAGAAGTATTTGAAGTTACCTTGAGTATTCTTCGACGATCATGATGATTCAAAAGAGCAAGTTGACGAGCAAATGGAAGAAGATCACGACGAAGTTGTGATCCTTGAGGAACTCCAGTAACAACAAGAAGACCAGGTCCGGTAGGACCTAGGGTTTCTAATATAGTTTTAGAGATAGAATTAAGTCTTGAAATTTCTTCTTCTGAATAATCAGAAGAGGTTGAAGAAAATTGTATAAGATCTGAGTATTGGAGTTGAAATGGCTCCAAAATCTCTGCTTCTATATCCATTAGTGGAAGAGTATCCGAGGTTATTGACTTGGTATTATATAGCGATCAAATTGAAAAGTATCCGAGGTAACAAAAGTTTGAAACAATTTGAAAGGGAAATCTAGTAAGTTCCGTGTTATGTTTCGAGTAATTGTGTATTAAGTAACTACCATGTTTCAAGTCCGTTAGATTAGATATAGGTTGTTCGATGATGTTCCTAGACATTGATGTTTTTTGGGGGAAGGAGAAAGAGCGCTTTTTTATATATAATATTATGATGTTCCACACCAACAATCATGACACTTTGGCCGAGTGGTTAAGGCGTGTGCCTGCTAAGTACATGGGGTTTCCCCGCGAGAGTTCAAATCTCTCAGGTTTCGTTAAACTCGTAACGACTGAAATTTATAATAATGGAAAAGCAGAAATTAATGTGAACTAATGTAAGTCGAAAGTGTGTTTGACGTTCAATAATCTTTCGTCCTTGTCTTACATAAACTCTAATAGTTTTATCTTTAGAACTGTGTTTGCTTTTGTATTTTGTATTTTAGGAAATTCTTTTGACTATAATACGGATTTTTTTCGCTTTAGATTGTTGATTTTCCTCACCTCAAATAAGTATCTGTTTGAGTTCTGAAATTTTTTACATCTCTGAATTTAATTGTTTTCATGGTGTAATTTTTTAGTCCAATTTGGAATTGTTGTGTGGCAACAACTACATCATCAACAATATTTATTATGATAACTACATAACATTGTTCCAGAATACAAATTCCTATTAGAAGCCATGTCAGCTTAGGCATTGGTTGAGAAATTCATAAACCTAGAAACATTATTGCTGGTAATGAGATTACTCAAACTATCCAAGATACTCTAATTGAATTATACCAATTCTTTTAGGATACTCTCTGTTAGAGCATTGTTCGGTCGAGCTAACAAGTATTGATGATATCTCAAGCTTGTTGTCAAATTTAGTTGTCAAAACTATATCTTGATTTCTAGTCTACAATTAGTTAAGCCTCGGATTAGGATAAAAGTATGTAGTTGAGAATCGGATATCACTGCGTTCTACCGTTTGAAGTCGAAGATCAACTGAAGCTTTTGGAGAACTTCTTCGAGAAAAGGTAAGTGAAGACTGAACCACCTATTATTTCTCAAGTTATATTCATCCTTATATCTATGAGATGTTAACGTCGTATAACTAATTAGACTATTGCAAGCATATCAAGAATTTCGAGTCAAGTTTATCTTGATAATTAGTTATCGAAATATATGACTAAGCTTAATGAACATTTGTTCATACTTGATGAATTTCTATTAAGAAAAATTTATTGTTCATAATCTAAATCGTGATTCAAGATTATCATTCGAAAACTAGCCTGGAACAGTGATATGTGTCATTGATGTTATTTGGGAATGTTTCGAATTGATTTATAGAGAAATATAGAACTATTGTAAATCTGGATACAGGACTGTATGCATACCATTTTCACAAACTGGGAAAACTGTTATAGGTCCGGAATCGTAGTACATGTACCCAGTACACGTACCGGAGTAGCTATATGTCGACAGTGACTTAGTGGTACGCATACCCGATATCCATACCACAAAAATTTTGTGAGTTCGTGAACCTGGAATGATACGCATACCTAATATGCATACCGGAAAAGAACTGTTGTTTTCAAACCGATGTGGTATCCATACCCGGTACGCAAACCGAAAAAGTTATGAATGTTCCGGAACTTATATTTGTCTTACCATGACAAATATAGTCACGAACAAGGATGAGTACACATACTTGCCCTGTCGAATATTTTCAGATGCACATAAAATTATTTCTGTGAGATAATTAGCATTTGAATAAATCTCTAAGAACACTATATGGACATGATTGATCACATTATAGCCTATGATTGTGATTCAAACTTAGCCTTAAGTGTTTATGAAAATGATTAAGCTTATAGTTCAATTGGCTAGTTTCGGCTAACCGCCCATAAACAATGTCTTTATACACGGTTCGGTTACGGTTCATCCTAACCAGAGTGTAAATATTGATATGTCAATCACTTTTCAAAGATTCATCTAATAGCGGATATTGTTTGCTTGGTTCCAAAGCTATCTTAGCTTAAACTTAAAGCAACCTATACTTTGAAAGTCTATAAAAGGGGAACCTCAAGCGACTAAAAAGACTTCACGGGGATTCGTGAAGCAAGGTCCAACTATCTTTTATCTTGATAGTTCATGTATCCTGATCTTGTTTGATTGTTGAGCTGCTCACATGAACAAGATAGATAGAAATCGCAAAGTTCTCTTCGTCTCAGACTTTGTGATTCCACAGGTTTAATACTTGTGAGGTGAATGATAATCTAGGTTGCTCTTCGGGAAGCATAAGTCCGGATTTTGAGGCTAGCTAAACTTTGTCTGTTGCTATCGATTTTCAGTCTCGCCTTGATCTACGATCAAAAAGGAAATCACCATATAGGCTTATCTGTGGGAGGCAGATTGGTTTAAAGTCTTCAATTGAGTTGAAGCAACTCTTAGGCTGTAAAGGACGTCATCTAAGGGAATCATTTGCGTGAAGTCTTGCTGGGATTCAAGAGGCGTAAGGAACGCGGATGTTACTGAATTGTTGTGAGGGTTTAATTCGGTCTCAACTACATTCCAAAGTTAATTGGTAGTAGGCTAATGTCTGTAGCGGCTTAATACAGTTTGGTGTTCAAATATGGACTAGGTCCCGGGTTTTTTTTGCACTTCCGGTTTCCTCGTTAACAAAATTTCTGGTGTCTGTGTTATTTCTTTTCCGCATTATATTGTTTATCTTTATAATTGAAATATCACAGGTTGTACGTAAATCAATCAAATTAGATACATCCATCAATGTTTGTTGGATACAACTTGATTGATTCTTGGATATTGATTTTTCTTCGAAGAACTCTCACACGTAAATCAGGCTCACGGATTTGGTTATGTCAACTTTCTGATTGTGAGAGAAAGAGATATAACTCTGAATATTATTCCTCGATTGAGATTCATTAAGTTGAACTATCGGAATCGTATTTAGGTTTTGTCCATACAGGTTGCCTAAGAAAAAGTTAGTGGTGTATTTTGGTACCCCCACGTTTTCACTCTCGATAATCTTTTAGCGAAAGCGAATGTTTCTCCAAAAGATATTGATATTGATATTGATATTCATATTTTCACATTTGCTACTTCTCCTTCTTTAACTGCAGGCATATATAATTAGTCTTTACAAAATGAGAGAATACATTTAAGTGTTTAATTTGTGAGGAACACATGGGTTGCAGTACTAGATTAGAATCATACTTAGGATTTCAAGTTTACCAATCAAAAAAAGAAATATTATTTTCTAGAAAATCTCTTACAAACCACTTATAAAAGTCTACCTATTCAAAATCCAAAAAGAAACCACAAAAAATATTTGCATCTTAGAAACATGTAGAAACTAAATCACTTAGGCCGATCCTCTTTAAACTATCCATAATGGTTCTGAACCAGGATTATGAATTAGTTCTAAGGGTCTGTTTGGTTCTGGAGCCAGTATAGTTCTATAATTTTGTTTGGTTCTGGATTTAATTTGGTTCTAAAGATCTGTTTGGTTATAAGGTCTATTTGGGTGTAAGGTTTTGTTTTACAATATGTTGATATTTGATCATCATGAATGTACTTTGATTGTATATATAATTAATGTGATATGTATATAATTTTTCTTTTGTGCATATGACGTTGATCACCATGTAGTTATTAGATTATTTTTGGGTCTGTAATAATCATGCCATGGTGATCATCAAGTAGATTGCTAGCATATGAATCAAATACATGTTTGACATGTGAGAAAATGCTGCATAACTTGTCTTGCTTTTTATCCCTCATCTGAAAGTATTAAGTGGGAAAGGGAAGTATTATCCCTTAGCTTACCATTGACAATCCATGGATATGACTATGTACTCAATTCCCTCAGGAATGGATACTCTAATCGGATATTGGCATGGATCACCATTCGGCAAGGACTTGGACATACAAATTGGATAGATTTCCCTCAGTAACACTTAACTGAAATATTTGTGAAAATGCTTCCCATAGGAATAAGTAGTCACCATATATATATTTAGAAGCCAAATAGGATTATATTATTTGATTTGATTTTACATGAGATGTTAAGCAAATTTTATCAAATTGAATGAGATTCTCTTATTCAAGTATATGTATACTTATTCCGTAGAATTGGTTGATATATACATTGTTTAGGAATCTGAATTTGTTATGACTTGAGAGTGTTGTAATAAATAAAAGTTTTTTTATTTAAAATTCTGAAAATGCTTGTATCTCACTGCATGTTTTTATTGATTACTTTAATATCTGTCGAATGTCAACGTTTTGCCTAATTTATAGAGAGAATGAGTTAACTGGTCCTAACTATGTGGACTGGAAAAGAAACTTGGACATTTGTTTGATTGCTCATGATTATAAGTTCGCTATTATTGGGGAAAGACCTCAAGTTCCTAATGAGAATGCTTCTCGAGAATAGAAAGATGACTTTGCTAAGTGGATAAAGGGTAATGATATGGACAAGTGTTATATCATGGGGTCGATGAGCAATATGTTATATCATGGGGTCGATGAGCAATATTATGAGTTTGCTGCTGACATTTTGGAAAGCCTCAAAGATATGTTTGCAGAACATAGACGTCCCGAAAAAACTGAAGCTACCAAGAAGCTTATGTACACAAAAAAGGTAGATGAAACTCCAGTTCGAGATCATGTACTGTACATGATGTCCCTTTTCAATGAATTAGATATTTTGGGATCAACCATGGACCCTGATATGAAAGTAGATAATGTGCTCAATTCTCTGCCTCATTCGTTTGCAAATTTCAAACTGAATATTAATATAAACAAGATGGATATGGCTCTCCCTGAGCTACTCCAACAGTTGCAAATGGCTGAGGGGATAATTAGGGAGAAAAAGCCTACTGGAACACTTCATATTGGGGAGCCTTCTTATGGTCGATTTGAGGCTAAGGGTAAGAAGAAAAAGTTCAATAAGAAGTGTTAGGGCATAGCTCGGTTGAACCCACCAAGCGTTGGTATGTCAAGTTTGGTTGTCATATTTTAGTGAATCAAAACTCAATTAAAGAGTCGCTTGATTATGTACTATAGACAACTTCGTATAGGTTAGGCTAGAAAGATTAGGATTATGAGACATACAAGTATTACTCGAAGACTTGAAGAATGTGAAGAAGTAACAAGCTACATCGACGACATCATCCTTCCTCTTGAGGTTAGTAATATTGTGACTTAAACTGTTTCATTCCTAATGTATCTTTCAAGTCGTGCTATATTGAAAACATAACTGTGAAGCTGTGAATGTTTATACTCTAGTAGACATAGTATTAAAGAATTAGAATACGAAGTATAACGCCTATCTTTTGAACTTCGAATATAAGACATCGACATAATCGTATGAATGCTATTGTGATTATGTGTATGGGTATGGGTGAAGATTTCGTCATAGAAAACAATGTTTACATTCGTTTAAAGGAAGTACATTCATGAACTTGTTTTATGAATCGAAAGGGAAATCGCTAGGCTTATTGGTATTGTTATTCATTGCATATATTTGGATTACCAATATGTGTGAGTTAGTAGAACCGATCATAACTTGTTATGTATCTTGGTAAAACTAGTCACATGCCTGACTTATGTATTGGTATGACTTTTTTTAGTGTAACCGATCCTAAGTAATCACCTAAGATGGTTTGATCGATATTTGTAATTGGTGTGACCGATCCTAGTAATTGGTGTAACCGATCCTAGTAATTGGTGTGACCGATCAAAAAAGAGTATGTAATTGATCCTTGTAATTGGTGTAACCGGTCCTGGTAATTGGTGTAACCGATCCTGGTAACTGGTGTGACCGATCACAAGTAATACCATGAGAATATGGTAACCGGTCCTGGTAATTGATGTAACCGATCCTGGTAACTGATGTAACCGGTCCCAGTAACCATATTTAGGTAGAACCGATCCTTGTGTTTGGTAGAACCGTAAATCCATGATTAGTGTATTGATATATGATCAATCACATAGTTCTTGGAAATCAGATGAACCAGTTTTAAACTTGTTTGGAAGTGTGGTATAATCGGTTCCAAGATTGTAAATATGAAAAAGGATTTACAAAGTAAAAGATGTCGACATACTTTGAACATGCTCAGTAACTCTTATCTTTTATTGTTCAAATATATTCCTTAATAACTCAAGGAGATCCCGGACCGAAATAAGTTGAGAATCTTTTAAATTAAGGTTGTTAATTTTTATATGCTTTTAATTACCAGCAATTAAAATGCATATCTCTGGAAAATAAAAATTGGTAATGTGCATTTACTAATTGGAGATTTTCTAGTAGGATTTCGGTTATATTTGGACAGAGCATTTCCAGGAATTATGAAAACCGATTTGGAAATATATTGCATATCTTAAGAATATTTCGGTTTTGGAAATTCCTTGGTGTCCAAACTTCCTTGGTCTATAAATACCCAAGTTTGCATTTCAAGCAAACTATCCTAAGAGCCAGCAAAACTACCTTGTTGTGTTGTTACTGGTGGAGCCGTCTATTCGGAGAGAAAAGTACCCTAATTAGGCGAAATCTCTTACGACCGCTCGTTTAAAGACTTCTGTAGGATCAAGAAGCTCTACGAGTACCGTTGGTGGGAAACTAGATAATTGCAGTATTATTAGTTTTCGATTTGATTTGATTGACTAACAGTTATTGAACTTTGATTGCACCTAGTTTGTTTATTCTTGAGAATCTTCTCTTCTGATATAAGATTCACTCAAACTAGATCGAAGTGTCGACGAGATCTTTAGAACTGTTTGTAGACCGAAAGACGTCTTGTGATAATCCATTGTTAACAGACTCCGTTCTGTGTGTGATTGATCATAAGAGATTCAAGTTGTGGTGTGCAGGTGTTTATTGAAGATTTAAGAAGATTTGAAGACAAAAAAGATTTCTTATTGGGTTCATAATCTTTGATGTGCACAAAACTTGATCGGCTGGGATCCAACTATAATCGATTTATCTTTTATAGATTTGATTGATTAGTTGCGTAGATCGACATCATTATTTAGTATCTTGGTAGATCCTATTATTGATTGCAAAATCTAAACACTGCTACTTTGGTAGTTGTTGGATAGATAGATCTAAACCCGACAAATGAGTTTATTGGATTAAACAGAAGAGCCTTTGTCTAACTCATATCGCTGAGATTGAATAGAGTTGTTACCGAACAGTTGTTGTTCCTTTACTGTTTGGAATATGAACCAAAGGAATTGTTCCAGTGCGTGCACTTATTGAATGTCGGAAGCGCAGGGATACTGAAGAAACTAGGTGAACTATAGGTTTAGTTGCTTGGTCTCAACTATACGAAGTTGGTGTGATTTTGTATAACGGCTTAATTCTGAGAGTATTCAATTCTGGACTAGGTCCCGGGGTTTTTCTGCATTTGCGGTTTCCTCGTTAACAAAATCTTGTTGTGTCATTTAATTTTGTTTTCCGCAATTATAACTGTTGTTATTATAATTTAAAGTAAATTACACAAACGTTAACTCCGTATTACTTGATAGTGATCCTATAGAGTTTTGTTAAGTCCGAACCTATTATCAAGTAATCACACTTTGATTGTTGTATTGTCTCGATTTTGTATCCATAGACGATCACACAAAGTGTGAATACCGATTCGTTGTATTGTCTCGACTTAGTCCATAGACAATCACTTTCGGTAAGAGGACTTATAGGTGGAAAAGTTTAAGATTGTGGTATATTTGGGTACCCTCGTCTTTTCAATTGGTATCAGAACAGGCAAACACGAAAAGATCTAATATTCTGTGTTTGGTGCGATCCATCCTATAAAAATTGAATCTATGCCTGATTCAGTTAACGTAATGTCAAGTATAAATGACTCAAAGCTGAGTGACATAGACACAAACAACAAAATTGTTGAGTTTCTTCGCTCTAAAGAAATTTGGACATTTGACGAATGTCATTTATATCTTTGTCTCACAGAAGATGCCTCTTGCAAAATCAACAGAAAATTATCAGAATTTGCTGAAATGGAAAAAAAGCTTTCTGATTTGACAAATGATATTAAGATATATGAACAAAAGGAAGATGAGTTGTTGTCTAAAACTCTTAAGATCCTTGAAGACAGTAGTAGGGTTCAAAATGAGGTTGATGAGTTTCTCAAAGAGCTAGACGTTTCAAAAGAAACTAATAAATCAAAAGGAAATCAACTCATCCATGAGTATTTGATGAATTACACCTCTAAAGAAACTGATATCTATGAAGATGATCTTTATAACTCTTTCTAAGAATCTCTTGAAGATTTTGAGATTTTGGATATCAACATTAGACCCACTAAAGCTTGTTTTGACTTACTCAAAACAGAAGATGTATTATTGACTAAAAATCTCATGTCAATACCTAAAATGTCCAATTCATCAAGACTCGAACAAGTTGATAATTGGTTATCACTAACCAAGTTTCCATGCTTATGGTTCGGTCTTAATTGGGTCCTGATCCTGATCCGAATACAAGATTGTCTTGGTGATAAAAACAAAGAAGGATGGGTTTTTGTTTTCTTCTACCTTCTTCGGTTTCAAAGAAACCCCAACAGTGCACGATAGTTCGAAATTTCTCCTATTGTAATCTTTGCATGTTCGATTCAAGGAGATAAATTTGCAACAATCGATTCTAGAGTTCAAAAGGAACAAAGGGTTTCACTTAATTCGCTCCAACTCATCTCAAGCAAGGAGATTCAATACTCATTAAGTTCTATCGATTCTAAGTGGTTCTTCACCCTTCTTATTTCAATGGAAAATAGAGTTATGAGTAGTAAAAATTTTATTAGAGGAGAAGGCTCAAGTAGGAATTCAATGCTCTATGCTACCATGAATATCAATTACGATAACATGCCTAGTCTTACTTATGATGTTGGTTCCCAAAATTATTTTATGAATAATGGATGTGCTAAGAAATTCGGTTCAATCAAAGAACCTATTATGGAAATGATATTTGTCAAAGTTTCAGATAAGAAATACATGAATTTTGTAAATCACCGTGAATGGGGTATCATCCATGAAATCTCATTCAAGGAAACACCGGAACTTGTGAAACTTTTTTATGCAAATATGCATGAGATGAACTATGAAGGTTGTACTTTTCGTACTATGAACGGTACAAGGTATTTTGAGGTATATAAACAAGTGATTTCGGAATTGATTCTCTATCCCTACATGAACACATTCCTACCATGTTCGGATGAAAGATTTAGAGTTGACAACGACACCATCTCGTCTGTAATTGGTGGAGCATGGTCAGGTAATTCGTTTCTTCTTCATAATGTTGAATTTCATCTCAAGGTATTTGGAAAACTAGCTTCTGCAAACCTGTGTCCTAGCAATATGCATAAGTCCAGATGGACTAGAGACGTTGCTGAACTTGAATATCATCTTGTCAGAGGATTCAAGAACATTGATTTTTGTGGTCTAATGATTAGACAAATGATTACAATTCGGAGAGGTCGAAGAAGAACTCCTGGTTTTGCTTGTTTAATCACAAGAATTTGTAGCTCTTTTGGAATTGTGTGGCCAAACGCCAGGGGAAAAGTTCCAAAGAAATTAGGAGAAGGAATCCTAAAAAAAAAATGAGAGGACAAGTTTTCAGTTCTCCTCCTCCTATAATTGGTGGAGCATGGTCAGGTAATTCGTTTCTTCTTCATAATGTTGAATTTCATCTTAAGGTAGTTGGAAAACTAGCTCTGCAAACCTGTGTCCTAGCAATATGCATAAGTCCAGATGGACTAGAGACGTTTCGGAACTTGTATATCATCTTGTCAGAGGAATCAAAAACTTTTATTTTTGTGGTCTAATGATTAGACAAATGATTACAATTCGGAGAGGTGGAAGAAGAACTCCTGGTTTTGCTTGTTTAATCACAAGAATTTGTAGCTCTTTTGGAATTGTGTGGCCAAACGCCAGGGAAAAAGTTCTAAAGAAATTAGGAGAAGAAATCCTCAACAAAATGAGAGGACAAGTTTTCAATGCTCCTCCTCCTATAAGAGTTCAAGAGAAGACTGTAGAGGAAAAATAGCTGCATTGTTGAACTGATTGATCATGCTACTAACAGTTATCCAGATCTCACTGGAGTCTTGTGTGCTATCTCAGACAAGTATTAAGACACTGCATCAGAAGAGGATACTGACTTGGACATCTCTGATTAGTTTCTACAACTCTTATTTTATAATATTATATATATTATTGTAGGCTTGTCTTGTGAACAATCTTTGTTGTTTTATGACTCCTTGAAGAAATTACTCTAGTCATATGTATTATTGGTATGTGTATGGGATGTTTGATTTCGGTTTTCTTAACCTTAATATTCGATCTCATATGATGTGTGAACCCTTATGGTTTGTGTAACTTTTTGATTTAGCGGGATTAAGTTCTAGCCCATGTTGGTAGGCTTTATCAAAGGATCATAAGATGTTCCGATTGAAACTCATATGTGAAAAAGTCACAATATGTTGAATCGATTTTGGTTTAGCCTAAAAGCATATGTGTTTCGGGTTTTCAACTTTTGCTATGCATTAGTTAAAACCGATTCAACCTATCTCTTGTAAAGGTTGCTTTTGTTGTTGTTCTTTTGTTCTTGCAAGGGGATGACAACACAATGGGGGAGAGTTCTAACTTGAAATTGCGCTTAATGATATATCTTTCTGCGAAGAAGAGGATGCGGAATTTGAGGTAACAAATTTGTTAATTAATCGTTTTCCTGTGTAAGAAAAGCTTGAGTTTATTGCATATATTTTGCTTTTGCTTAACAAAATTCGGTACAATTGATGTTTATTCCATTATGTGTGTATGGATATATGTGTGTGTGATTTAATTGTTTCCGGTTAAGAAAAACTGGTTTGATATCTTTCTTTATTGTTTGGTATCAATTGTTTTAGACTTAACGAATTTTCGGTGCAATTACGGTGCTTTAATGTCAATGTTTGTTTCAATTGCTTCCGGTTAAGAGAAATAATTATGCAAGTCAATTTATTTGGTTTGTATGTATTGTTTATGTCTTAACAAAATACAGGATCATTTGTTTAGTCCAATTCGATTCCGGATAAGAGAAACTAAGTTAATTCTGATCTTAGTTAGACTTATCAAAAGTAAAGGATTCGGTTATTCAAGTCTAATCGAATGCCTTGACAAGAAATATTAGTTAACTAACCTAGTATTTGTCTTGTCTAAAGTGTAAGGTCTAAGTTATTGTATGAATAATTAGAGCCTGATGAGAAAAATAAAGTTAATTTTGATCTTATTTTGGTCTTATCGAAATAAGCGATTGTATTTGTGCAATCGATTTAGCAAGGGAATTAAGTTTCTTAGTAAATTTGTTAAACTATTAGGGAAAATTGCTCCGGGCAATTGTTTCCTTGATAACATATTAGAACCAAATTACTTTTAGTTTCAGTTTTGATATTGGTTATCTAAAGTGGTATGTGAAACCTTCGTGCTTAACTCTTATAGGTTGTACAATTCTTTTAGATTGTAAGATCCTTTCGGTTTTGGTATTTGCTCGGACCTTTGTCATTTTGTGACAAAAAGGGGGAGAAATATATGGAGTAAACAAGTGATTTGAAACCACTAAGGAAAGGACAATTGTGCTTAAACGTTATATCTAATGAAAGAGTAAAGCATTGACTAAGGGGGAGAAACATATCATATGATGATTGTAGTTATTTGGACTACAAAAGAGAAATAACAAAGATGTGCGGATTGAAAATCTACCTATCTTACCTTTAGGGGGAGTATTAGCTTTGTTATTTAAATGTAACCAACGACATTTATGGATTAAATATATGCAGGTTATTGTGCTGTTGAAACTTGGAATCAAGCGTATGTATAATGAATTTTTGTAATTTGTTTATCCATATGATTGTAAGAGTTTTGTCACTAAAATTGACAAAGGGGGAGATTGTTAGAGCATAGCTCGGTTGAACCCACCAAGCGTTGGTATGTCAAGTTTGGTTGTCATATTTTAGTGAATCAAAACTCAATTAAAGAGTCATTTGATTATGTACTAGAGACAACATCGTATAGGTTAGGATATAAAGATTAGGATTATGAGACATACAAGTATTACTCGAAGACTTGAAGAATGTGAAGAAGTAACAAGCTACATCGACGACATCATCCTTCCTCTTGAGGTTAGTAATATTGTGACTTGAACTGTTTCATTCCTAACGTATCTTTCAAGTCGTGCTATATTGAAAACATAACTGCGAAGCTGTGAATGATTATACTCTAGTAGACATAGTATTAAGGAATTAGAATACAAAGTATAACGCCTATCTTTTGAACTTCGTATATAAGACATCGACATAATCGTATGAATGCTATTGTGATTATGTGTATGGGTATGGGTGAAGATTTCGTCATAGGAAACAATGTTTACATTCGTTTAAAGGAAGTACATTCATGAACTTGTTTTATGAATCGAAAGGGAAATCGCTAGGCTTATTGGTATTGTTATTCATTGCATATATTTGGATTACCAATATGTGTGAGTTAGTAGAACCGATAATAACTTGTTATGTATCTTGGTAAAACTAGTCACAGTGCCTGACTTATGTATTGGTATGACTTTTTTTAGTGTAAACGATCCTAAGTAATCACCTAAGATGGTTTGATCGATATTTGTAATTGGTATGACCGATCCTAGTAATTGGTGTAACCGATCCTGGTAACTGGTGTGACCGATCACAAGTAATACCATGAGAATATGGTAACCGGTCCTGGTAATTGAAGTAACTGATCCTGGTAACTGATGTAACCGGTCCCAGTAACCATATTGAGGTAGAACCGATCCTTGTGTTTGGTAGAACCGTAAATCCATGATTAGTGTATTGATATATGATTAATCACATAGTTCTTGGAAATCAGATGAACCAGTTATAAACTTTTTTGGAAGTGTGGTATAATTAGTTCCAAGATTATAAATATGAAAAATGATTTACAAAGTAAAAGATGTCGACATACTTTGAACGTGCTAAGTAACTCTTATCTTTTATTGTTCAAAGATATTCCTTAATAACTCAAGGAGATCCCAGACCGAAATAAGTTGAGAATCTTTTAATTAAGGTTGTTAATTTTTATATGCTTTTAATTACCAGCAATTAAAATGCATATCTCTGTAAATTTTTTTTTTGGTAATGTGCATTTACTAATTGGAGATTTTCTAGTAGGATTTCGGATATATTTGGACAGAGCATTTCCAGGAATTATTAAAACGATTTGGATATATTGCATATCTTAAGAATATTTTTGTTTGGGAAATTCCTTGGTGTCCAAACTTCCTTGGTCTATAAATACCCAAGTTTGCATTTCAAGCAAACTATCCTAAGAGCTAGCAAAACTACCTTGTTGTGTTGTTACTGGTGGAGCCGTCTATTCGGAGAGGAAAGTACCCTAATTAGGCGAAATCTCCTACGACCGCTCGTTTAAAGACTTCCGTGGGATCAAAAACCTCTACGAGTACCGTTGGTGGGAAACTAGATAATTGCAGTATTATTAGTTTTCGATTTGATTTGATTGAATAACGGTTTTTGAACTTTGATTGCACCTAGTTTGTTTATTCTTGAGAATCTTCTCTTCTGATATAAGATTCACTCAAACTAGATCGAAGTGTCGACTGTGTTTTGGGGTAAAAACTTATTCTGCTGTTTTTGGTAAAATTTGGGTGTGTTGATGAGAAACGAATTCAAACCCTAAACAAATGCACTGCACGTGGGTACTTTTAGATTCGAGAGATCAATCTGTAAGACTCTAGCCTAAACCAAGAAATGGCCGTTCCAGATTTAATTCGGTCACAAAGTGAAGGAGAAAGGTTATCTTAGGGAGGGAAGCGAAGAAGGTGTTTGAGATTAGAATGTTGAATTATGAAGGTGTGATTGTTTTATGACTTGTATCAGAATGTGGAACTGGCTTGCATAACGTAAGCTATTAGTTCTTGGTGTTTTATGGATACTTGTGTTGATAACACTTGTGTTCTGTGTTGAAATATGTTTAAATCCTTTTTATACAAGTCATTGAACGCACCCCTGATCTCGTAGGAAGTGGAGGCAGTTAAGTAGTGGAAAAGTTGGGTTGTGTAAAAAGTTGTGATCACCACGTTTCCATTACGAGGGAAAACTGGTCACACTTTCACCCACTACTCCCATTGTTGTTAACCGTCCGTCCTTTCCTGACACTTTCTTGTAATGGGCGCGTTGCATGCCGCACGTTGTAAACCGCCAGACCAATACCACAGTGAGCAGCCCCCAATTTGTGACATGTTTGATGTCTCGAGTAAATGGGTAAATTCATGAGACTCGCCGCTAAAAGCAGCACATAGTGCTTTTAAGTCAAATAATAAATTATTTGTGAAATCAATATTTATAAAACATCGCTTATAATCGATGTATATAAAGCATCGCTTATAAAAAAAGTAGCTTAAAATAATCAATATGCAGGAAACATCGTTGTTTTAGAGCTCGTTCAAATTAGTCGCGAATTGAACGTCTTAAAAAAGTACCATGACCGGCCACCTTTGGGCGATCGTTTTAGAACCCTATTGGTGAACTACCACTTGGTTGATCGTTCCCTGTGGAGGAGGGATGGCCGGTGATCACAGCGTTACCCTGTTGGAGGTATGAAAATAAATCTAAACCATCCGACTAGGCTAGCGAAGTTGGATGGGCGAGATGATTTGCGGCACTTGCCTATTGCTATTGATTTAAATTAGGGTTTAGAAGCCGTGTGGCCAACCCTATTTTGTCTGATCGATGGAAAGCGATGTGCACTAGTTTGAGCAAGCCGATCGGCCGTGTGAAAAGGTGGGTTGCCAGTGAGCACGCTGATATCTTTAGGGCCGCCTAAAATTGAATCTAAGCCACTTGATTTTGCCGGCGAAGATGGATGGTTGTGATCAATTTGCGACAGAAGCGCACTGCCGCACGCAACTTAAGGGTTTCCGAAACAGCGCGTTCACCCTACTTTGAGCGATCGGTTTGATGCGCTATTGGCTTGCCATGGGCAGGTCGATCAACTAGGGATGTAGTTTGGTCACCGGTGAATACACCAACACCTCTTGGATCGTTCGAAGGAAGATCTAAACCGTCCAACTAGGCTAGCTAAGTTAGGCGGATGTGGTGAATTTGAGACCGTTATGGTCGGTTTTAGCTCATTTGATCTCCCTTTTTAATAGCGCGATCACCCATGTTCTGGCTAACGTTTAAGGGCGTTGCGGGTGAACTAAAGTGAATCCGATCGGCTGAGATGCTAGTGGGCCCGCCGGTGGACGTCATGGAGATTTCCTAGTTCGATCGGGAAGAGGCTAAGCTTGTTGAATCGAATGGCCAAGTCATGTGGCCGTGATTCCTTTTTTAAGACTGACATGGACACTCCAGGTTTTCTTAAGAAATTTAAATGCTTCGATCGTGCCAGCTTTTAATTAAAAAGCGCATTGACACGAAAATCTCCTTATCAGAGAGTGGTGTAGCCTACGTGAGTGTTTTCATGCAGGTCTCAGTACTGACACTTCGGGAGATTCATGCTACTCCGCTGCGAGTGAACATTAATCATCATGTCATGCCAATATTTAGAGTTCGGCTGGGAATATAGCATAGGAAAATATTAGGCATGCCATGAACTAGTGAATAATGCAGTAGGTTGAAATTTACAGAATATCTGGGATTGTTGCTTCATGCACCATTCTGGATAAATTTCATAAATATGTTGAATTGCTCAATACATATGTAAGTAAATAGGTCTGAACACTCATTACTTTTGAATGGATCAGTCTCTTTGCAGAGTGACGGCGCATTAAATACAGGTTTTTTCGATTTTATCCCTGAACTAAAAACCACCATCAACATTAAGTCCCCTGCTTAGCACGTAACAGTGACATTGCTGCGGGGTAAGCACTAGATGGTGATAGTCAAGAGATAAATGATCAAGTCAAAGTGAATAAACATTACCGGGGAAGTGGTAACTGTCTCAAAACAGTAACTCAGGACGCCAGACCATTATTGTATCTCGCGGGTATGCTGATTACGGTCCAGCCACACTGGCGAGTATGTTCTGTTAGGATTTCGAGTCTTACAGTCTTCTCCCGGCTTTAACTAGGGTTTCAACAATAAGCACGACTTGGTTTGCGTTGAATCCTTGTCTATCGGATAAGTCCTGTTGAGATTGTTCAGCGTCCGCCTCTTCTTAGGGTTTCTACAGCGTATATACATATGCAGGTGAAATTACACCATCCTTCTCGATTTTGAATAAAACTCTCTTGCTGACCCCTATCCTTTTCATCATGTCAGACATAAGTGGGTCATCTTCTTCGGCTCAGTCAGATCTTTCTACCAAACGCAGGCGGCTTGTATCCAGAGTATGACTTTAAATATCTTCTGATTTTAAAGTGGCAATTCTTCCTTTCCTTTTGACGTCTAATCATCGTTTTTTTTAGAGTGGACGAATCCCTGGGCCTCGTGACAATTCCCCTTTCCGGATCCTCCGAGTCAAGAAGATCATATCGGTATACTTTTTCACTTGTTAAAAGGTATTCGTTTGCCATGGCTCGTAAGTAATAATAATAATTTTTTTTTTTGTAGAGGTACCCGGTTGGAACATGTGTAACAGTGGTTGACGATGATGATTTGACCACTCCTCTTCATTCAAGTTCAAACACGCCTACTGGTGCAGACCTTGAAGAAGCTGACTTGGGTATCTTCTCCTATGAGTACCCCAATGCAGGTTTGCCGTTTGATATTCACATAAAGTGTTTATCTTCTAGTTACCGGACTGTTGGTGAATTCCTGGTACGGAAAGAGTTCGTGCCCTTGTACACGAAAATATGGAAGAAGTACGGCCACATCGCTACCAGGAATGTAGTGCGACATTGTTCATCGTCCTTGGTCACTACGGTGAACTGTCTTCTGCCCATGGTTGCGGAGATGGAAAGTACATCCATCCGTGATGTTGCTGAATCAACTGTTGAAAAGTGGGAGAACATGGTATCTACCTGTGAATCCATGGAGTTCAACGTGAGCTGGTTGCGGCAGCGCATTGATATTATCAAAGTTGATCGAGTTGGTATCATCGCCAATGTCATTCCTGCTGCGAAAGATATCTTGGAAAAGGAAAAGGCCTTGGCTGCGGAATCTGAGAAGGTTGAACAGGCGATCCAAAACTTGAAGAGTAGGACTGAAAGGTATCAGGATAAGCTGAAAATGATGCTTTCAAGGAACAACAACTTGTTGGATGGCCTTTTTGAGCCATACTTATGTTTTATTGCTTTGAATAAGTAGGCATGAGAACGTTTGATCGTTCTCCTTTTGTTTTAGGTCTTGAACATTGTTTTTGGAAAATGAATTGCATTGGGTTTTGGTAAACGAATGGAGTTTACATTAATAGGCTTTAACTAATGAAGAACTCGATAACTCAGGTATGAGAAGAACGAAAAATGCCTGATTGCCATGTCGTGAGATAGCGAGGGGTGGAATAATGGTCAGGCGTAGTATGCCTTGATCCACTTTCCATTGATGACTGCTTATAATTTACCTCCATCCTTTTTGACAATCTTGTAGTAGCCACTGTTATAAGCCTTGGTGATCACGTAGGGACCTTCCCATTTTGGAGAAAACTTTGGTGCGGACATGTCTTGCTGAATGTGCTTAGCAGTCTTTAACACCAGATCTCCCATTTTAAAAACTCGTGGTTTTACAGCTTTATCGTATGCTCTGGAGATCCTATTTCTGTACGCTTGAGCGTGTTCTTCCGCTTTAACTCTCCTGGAGTCCAGAGTATCTAACTCCGCAATTCTGGAACTCGATGCTTCGGCCTCATTCCATTGGACTCCACTTGCTGCTGCAATCCTAGCTGATGGGATTTTAATCTCTGCTGGGAGAATTGTGTCTGCGCCATAGACAAGCGTATAAGGAGAAACGCCAGTAGAGTTCCTAGGCGCCGCCCGATATGCCCATAGCGCCATTGGCAGTTGTTCGTGCCATGTCATGGGATTATCGTGCACTGTTCTACTGAGAATTCAAATCAGAGTTTTGTTGGTGCTTTCAGCTTGCCCATTCCCTTGAGGGTAATAAGGAGTAGAGAAGACTTGCTTAATTCCGTATTCCTCAAGCAATTCTTGTACTTGCTTGTTAGCAAAGGGAGTACCGTTATCAGTAATGATGTGTTTAGGAACACCAAACCGAAAAATGATGTATTCCTTAATAAATGCTGCGATTGTCGCTCCAGTGGTTCCCCGAAGAGGAAAAGCTTCAACCCATTTGGTAAAGTATTCCGTCGCGATTATGATATACTCATGCTGTTTTGATGATGGTGGATTGATTTTCCCAACAATATCTAGTCCCCAGCTGTAGAAAGGCCATTGACTACTTACTGAATGAAGCGGGGTGCAAGGCACATGGATGAGATTCCCGTGGGTCTGACATTCATGGAATTTCTGAACGAACGCTGCTGCATCATCCTCCATAGTTGTCCAGTAATACTTTTCGTGTACTTGGAGGAACAACTTCTTCTTTCCTTGGTGTTCGCCTTCATGCGTCTCTCTTAGCATAGTCGGGATTTCATATTTTGCCAAACATCGTAGTAGATTGCCTCCAAAACTTTTACGGTATAGGATTCCTTCATGGAATACGAATCTTTTGGACTTTTGCTTCATCTTGGCTGCATCCTTCTTCTTGGCAGGTAGCACACCATCACGAAGATAGTTGATGTATGGTTCTCGCCAGTCCCCAGCATAGCCAACGTTAAATACTTCTAATTGATGTGGTGGTGCTTGACAACTGGAGCAAGAACCTTGGAGTGATCGAGATTGGGTCTCCATATCCGGCCAGTAGTAGACCAGGCGTTGAAGACGTCGGTAAAGAGTCACCACTAGTGTTTGTCCACAGATATCGTCGTGAATACGATTAAGTTGTAGCTGTGCTTCTTCATCTCTGAGACATCTTGACAGGGATCCATCTGGGTTTCGGTGGTATAGCACTCCGTGGAGCATGAAGAAGTTTTGTAGGATTTCGAGACTAACCTTTCCCTGGGAAAGCGAACTATTAATCTATTGAATAATCGGAGTTCTCCAATTGCTTCAGTACCTTTGGACTGTAAAAGCCACGTTGACGCCACGGTCCGCCTCCTCACTGTCAATGTTTCTTTTAGACCTTCGAATTGCAGTTTTGAGGCTAATGTAGCTAAGCAATCGGCGTGTTTGTTGTTATTGCGGACGATATGAGTTATAGTTGCATCAGTAAAGTAGTTTAATAGCTTTTGCACCTCATATCTATAGGGGGCCAGTGTTACCTCTTTGAGTGAGTATACTCCATTTATCTGGTTGACCAGTAGTTTAGAGTCGCCTCTTACTTCTAGATGTGTGGCTCCTGCTTGTTTGGCTAGCAACAATCCTATAAAGAAAGCTTAGTATTCTGCCGAATTGTTGGTGTATTGAAAGTCCAGCTTGAAATAATGTGAAAATATTTCACCAGTTGGAGACACTAGAACTACACCTGCTCCTCCGGTATTACTGCTAGGGGTAGCGGATCCGTCAAAATACAGTAGCCACGCTTCCTCTTTGACAAAAGAGATTTCTGGGAACTCTCCAGGATGATCTTCATGCAGTGCAGTAGTACCTTCTCCTGGGAATGCTGCTAATAGATCTGCCACTGCTTTTCCTTTAATAGCCCGTGGGGGAGAGCACGTTATATCGAGCTCCGTCATTTTGAGTAACCAAATAGTGTCTGAATTTCTGAATGGCGTGAATTAGGGCTAGACACGCTTTTTCTGCCTTAGGATACCTGAGTTCGGCATCTCTTAAAGTACGACTGAAGTAGTATATAGGGTGTTCAACTCCTTCATCATCTTCCTGGGCAAGGAAGGCTCCAACAGCAGCATCGCTGGAAGCTGTGTAGAGACACAATGGTCTCCCTTGTATGGGAGATTTCATGATGGCCGGTGATGACAATATTTGCTGAATCTTCCGAAAGGCTTCTTGCTGCTGCGTGGCCCAAACAAAGCTCGCTCCCTTTTTCACCAAGGGGGTGAACGAAACGATAAGCTGGGCTAATCCAGGTATAAAACGCCGAATGTAGTTTGCCTTGCCCATAAAGCTCTGGAGTTCTTTCACAGTTTGCGTAGGAGATATCGTGAGGATGGCTTGAGTCTTGGCCGGATCTACCTTGATTCCTTCAGCAGTTACTTGAAATCCGAGAAATTTTCCAGAAGAGACTCCAAAAGCACATATCAAAGGGTTCATCTTCAGCTTGTATTCACGGCACCTTTCAAATACTTGACACAACACGTCTGCGTGGGCTGCTCGAGTTTTTGATTTGACTACTATTGATGTAATTTTAGATAGTGGTAAGAATGAGTTCGTAAGACTTGTGAAAGCAATTGAATTTAGATTTATTTAAACTAAAAGTATAGAAAATTTTAATCCAAATTTGTTTTTGTTTTTTTAGAGTGAAAATAACCAAGACACTAGATTCCACTATTACACATGAATAAATGATGATAAAAATTCCAAAACTCTAATTATTTTTAAAATCTCTTTTTCTTAATTCACAAATTATCAAGCATATTCTCAAACATTAATTGTATCCCTTAAGCATAAATTATCTAACCAAAGCATAACCTATCTAATTGAATCAAAACTAATTAGAAAAAAATTATGCAAACAATTAAAATTCTACAAAGTAGTAATTGAGTGAATTATAAAATACAAATTAGAGAAAAATAGAATGGTTACCAATTATTCATGCATAAATAGCTTCCTCCGTGCCTTGATTACGCGAGAATTAGCACATCATTATCATGGAAACATGCTCAAAATTCATCTTTATTAATGCTCAAAAATGGTTCACAAATGATGAAATGGGAGAAAAATGAATAAAATCGGGTTCTGTAACACTTATATTTGTTACAAAATCAATTGTTACAGAAAACGATAAAGGAATACCGTCACTGGCACTGTTGAAGAACGACGGTCTTTAAGGGTCTTATGTTCTTCGTACCTTCTTCACCAGCAGAAAAATTGTTTTTCCTGCAACTTCGATTTTTCAATTCTGTGCTGCTCCCAACTACTCCCAATTCTCTCTGCCCTCTTCCTCTACATCCCAGAAGCTATTTATAACCCAGAAGCTCCTCCAAATCTCGCCAATTACTCCTAACAATCTTCACAGTAAAGAAATATTATTCTCGGTAATAATTTCTTATTTTCTTTCTCTGCATGACATGAAGTGTTCTGTTTATCTCTTTACGCTTCAAATATCCCTCAGTCAATGCAGAATAACATTCCAGGATAATATATCTTCCAATCAATGAGTGTCTTCCAAAATATTTCAAATATATATTCCGAGAATAATACACCCTCTGTTTGATGAGATTCTGTGATTTAATTGAAATGAATGCACTTACCACCTCTGTTGTGATCTAACAGGCTGGTACATATCCGAAACAAGATGAAAATCCGACTGAATCTTCCTCAAAATACCAAACATCAAATACGCAGGAACTGGAAATTTGAATCCAGAATTTCCCGCCAAAATTTTCTTTTTTTCAAACGATGAAGGTGAAGTGCCCTGAATCCAAAACGCGAGTGCCTTTAACAGCTCGGCTGCCTTGGGGGCGCCCTTATCCATTTTTAGGGTGCCTTTAGTAATTTTGGTGGGTGCCTTTAACACTTTTTCTGGGGTGTTTTCAACATTTTTTCGGGGTTCCTCCGGTGTATTTCTGAGGTGCTTCCGGTGCATTTCTGGGGTGCCTTTAGTACTCTATCCTGGGGTGTAAAGCACCACTTTACGAGCCAATTTCGTCGCAAGAGCTTATTTCTCTAAAAATACCTACAAAGACATAAAACACCATAATAAGTACAAAAATGGGTACTAATAATATATACAATATAGATGAAAATAGACACATAAATGCGTCTATCAACTATGTCATCTACATAATCTTCAACTTGCTTGTGCATCATGTCATGGAAGATCGCGGTCATGGCGCGTTGATAGGTAGCACCATCATTTTTTAAACCAAAGGGCATCACAATATAATATAAGTTTCCGAGAGGGGTTCAAAAAGCTGTCTTACTTGCGGCATGCTTATACATATTTATCTGGTTATAGCCGCTGTATCCATCCATGAAGGAGAACATGCTATGTCCGCTGGTAGCGTCTACTAGCATGTCGATGTTAGGAAGGGGAAAATCGTCTTTGGGGCAGCATTTCTTCAGATCTCTGAAATCAACGCAGCACCTAATTTGACAGTTCTTCTTCTTTACGGGAACCACGTTGGCTAACCAGGTAGGATGATGAATGGGATTGATGAAACCTGCGGCCAGTAGCTTCTGAATTTCATTCTTGATTTGTTCCTCCACATCGTGTCTGAACTGCCTTGGAGATTGTTTGACTGGCTTTGATCCAGGTATTATATGTAAATGATGAGTGACCAGTTTTTTGTCTAAACCGGGCATTTCCTCATATGTCCATGCGAATATGTCTTGATACTCCTTAAGAAGATTCACAAGTTTTGTGTGTTCGTCTGCACATAGAGCCGAACTGATGGAAATAGGCCTTAGAGATTCTTCATCCCCGACGTTGACGATTTTGAGTTCATCAGTCGTGGAGTCGGTGCCATCCTGCAACTGCCACGAAGCATCTGGCACTTCTTCTTGCAACTTGTCGTTATTGTTGCATTCCATTATGCGGAGAGTTTGGGCAACAGTCTCCCCTGTTAATTGTTAACAGCGGCGCCGGTATACAGTTTTCCCTTTTTGGTCACGACTCGCTACAAAAGTCCGTTCCCTCTTGGTATGAGGACGAGCTAAGACTTTGCTTGATGAAGAAGGATTAGCGTGTCCCGTCAGCAGAGGTGCGCCGTGAGACTTGGTCTCTCTGTTCAGCGATGCAAGTCGGTCTTTCTTCTCAATCGACGTCCACGTGGGGAGTGAAGTGCAGCAAACCTTGTTTGATGAATCTCGTGGATTTTCCTTTGGCTCGAACAGTTCCACTCTACAAATTGGTGCATAAGGAGACAATGACGCAGAAATGCGAATGACTTCTTCATTCAACACAGTTTTCAGGCATTGGTGATACGTTGAGGGGATGATTTTATTATCATGAAGCCATGGCCTTCCCAGTATCATGTTATAGTCCGGCTCCCTCTCTATTACTTCGAATTTTACTTTCGATTGGACAGGTCTACTGATAGATTAATACTAACGTACCCATACGTGATGGTTTGGTTTCCTTCGAAATCTATCATAATGGTAGGCTGTCGCACAACTTTGTTTGGTCGAACCTTGGCTGTCCTGAGAGTTTTAAGAGTAATAACATTCGAGGATGCTCCTGTATCGATGAGATCCCTTTTGAATTATGAATCCTTGATGCGCGCAGTAACATGTAGGGCTCTGTTATGACCCCCTTCTTCCATCATGTCATCTTCAGTAAACGTAACATTATTCACGGACATCTCTGATGTTTTATAGGCTTCTGGATGCGAAGGAGCCAAACGCGTATCTAGAGCTATCTGGTTGATTGCAGCAAATGTCTCTACACGTTGATCCTTTGAGAGGTGTAGAAGTTCGCATAAACTTTCTACTAGAGAAGCTGCTTCTTGGTCCACCGGCTTCTGATTGGTAGTGAAACTGTTGACTTGAGGACGATCATCCGTCGAGAGATTTGGATGTTCCACCACTTCTTCTCCTAAAATCCCTGTCACGTTTATCAGGTAGGTGAACAGGTTGTCAATTGCTCCCTTCAGCCGGTCCACATTTCTTGACAAAATTTGTTGTTTCCGTGCTAGTTCAGCCAGAGTTGGGATTTCTCCATCGATTGAATCAACATAGACAAAGGGGGTAGTAAAATACGAAAATTCATTGTAACCAGAATTGCTGGAAGGAATGTGAGGAACATTACCATTTGAGGGGTTCTGGCCGAGATTTGACGTGGTTGAATTAGCCCTAAGACAAACCATCTTTGCGAAAGCTTGAGATTGCAACCGAGAGATTAATCTCCCACTGTGGTCGCCAGTTGTTTTGGGGTAAAAACTGATTCTGTTGTTTTTGGTAAATTTGGGTGTGTTGATGAGAAACGAATTCAAACCCTAAACAAATGCACTGCACGGGAGTACTTTTAGATTCGAGAGATCAATCTGTAAGACTCTGGCCTAAACCAAGAAATGGCCGTTCCAGATTCAATTCGGTCACAAAGTGAAGGAGAAGGGTTGATCTTAGGGAGGGAAGCGAAGAAGGTGTTTGAGATCAGAATGTTGAATTATGAAGGTGTGGCTGTTTTATGACTTGTATCAGAATGTGGAACTGGCTTGCAGAACGCAAGCTATCAGTTCTTGGTGTTTTCTGGATACTTGTGTTGATAACATTTGTGTTCTGTGTTGAAATAAGTTGAAAACCTATTTATACAAGTCATTGAGCGCACCACTGATCTCGTAGGAAGTGGAGGCAGTTAAGTAGTGGAGAAGTGGAGTTGTGTAAAAAGTGGTGATCACCACGTTTCCATTACGAGGGAAAACTGGTCACAATTTCACCCACTACTCCCATTGCTGTTAACCGTCCTTCCTTTCATGACACTTTCTCGTAATGGGCGCATTGCACGCCGTACTCTGTAAACCGCCAGACCAATACCCCTGGGAGCATCCCCCAATTTGTGACATGTTTGATGTCTCGATTAAATGGGTTAAGTCATGAGACTCGCCGCTAAAAGCAGCACATAGTGCTTTTAAGTCAAATAATAAATTATTTATGAAATCAATATTTATAAAACATCGCTTATAATCGATGTATATAAAGCATCGCTTTTAAAAAAGTAGCTTAAAATAATCAATGTGCAGGAAACATCGTTGTTTTAGAGCTCGTTCAAATTAGTCGCGAATTGAACGTCTTAAAAAAGTACCATGACCACCTTTGGGCGATCGTTTTAGAACCCTATTGGTGAACTACCACTTGGTTGATCGTTCCCTGTGGAGGAGGGATGGCCGGTGATCATAGCGTTACCCTGTTGGAGGTCTGAAAATAAATCTAAACCATCCGACTAGGCTAGCGAAGTTGGATGGGCGAGATGATTTGCGGCACTTGCCTATTGCTATTGATTTAAATTAGGGTTTAGAAGCCGTGTGGCCAACCCTATTTTGTCTGATCGATGGAAAGCGATGTGCGCTAGTTTGAGCAAGCCGATCGGCCGTGTGAAAAGGTGGGTTGCCAGTGAGTACGCCGATATCTTCAGGGCCGCCTAAAATTGAATCTAAGCCACTCGATTTGGCCGGCGAAGATGGATGGTTGTGATCAATTTGCGACAAAAGAGCACTGCCGCAACGCGACTTTAGGGTTTCTTAAATAGCGCGTTCACCCTACTTTGAGCGATCGGTTTGATGCGCTTTTGGCTTGCCATGGGTAGGTCGATCAACTAGGGATGTAGTTGGGTCACCGGTGAATACACCAACACTTCTTGGATCGTTCGAAGGAAGATCTAAACCGTCCAACTAGGCTAGCTAAATTGGGCGGATGTGATGAATTTGAGACCGTTATGGTCGGTCTTAGCTCGTTTGAGCTCCCTTTTCAACAGCGCGATCACCCATGTTCTGGCTAACGTTCAAGGGCGTTTCGGGTGAACTAGAGTGAATCCGATCGACTGGGATGCTAGTGGGCCCTCCAGTGGACGTCATGGAGATTGCCTAGTTCGATCGGGAAGAGGCTTAGCTTGTTGAATCGACTGGCCAAGTCGTGTGGACGTGATTCCTTTTTTAAGACTGACATGGATACTCTAGGTTTTCTTAAGAAATTTAAACGCTTCGATCGTGCCAGCTTTTAATTAAAAAGCGCATTGACACGAAAATCTCCTTATCAGAGAGTGGTGTAGCCTACGTGAGTGTTTTCATGTAGGTCTCAGTACTGACACTTCGGGAGATTCATGCTACTCCGCTGCGAGTGAACATTAATCGTCATGTTATGCCAATATTTAGAGTTCGGCTGGGAACATAGCATGGGAAAATACTAGGCATGCCATGAATTAGTGAATAATTCAGTAGGTTAAAATTTACAGAATATCTGGGATTGTTGCTTCATGCACCATTCTGGATAAATTTCATAAATATGTTGAATTGCTCAATACATATGTAAGTAAAGAGGTCTGAACACTCATTACTTTTGAATGGCTCAATCTCTTTGCAGAGTGACGACGCATTAAATACAGGTTTTTATGATTTTTTCCCTAAACTAAAAACCACCATCAACAGACGGGATCTTTAGAACTGTTTGTAGATCTAAAGACGTCTTGTGATAATCCATTGTTAACAGACTCTGTTCTGTGTGTGATTGATAACAAGAGATTCAAGTTGTGGTGTGCAGATGTTTATTGAAGATTTAAGAAGATTTGAAGACAAAGAATATTTCTTATTTGGGTTCATAATCTTTGGTGTGCACAAAACTTAATCGGCTGGGATCTAACTATAATCGGTTTATCCTTGATAGATTTGATTTATTAGTTGCGTAGATCGGCATCAGTATTTAGTATTTTGGTAGATCCTATTATTGATTGCAAAATCTAAACACTGCTACTTTGGTAGTTGTTGGATAGATAGATCTAAACCTGACAAAGGAGTTTAATTGATTAAACAGAAGAGCCTTTGTCTAACTCATATCACTGAGATTGAATTGAGTTGTTACCGAACAGATTTGTTGTTCCTTTACTATTTGGAATACGAACCAAAGGAATTGTTCCAGTGCGTGCACTTATTGAATGTCGGAAGCGCAGGGATACTGAAGAAACTAGGTGAACTATAGGTTTAGTTGCTTGGTCTCAACTATACGAAGTTGGTGTGATTTTGTATAGCGGCTTAATTCTGAGAGTATTCAATTCTGGACTAGGTCCTGGGGTTTTTCTGCATTTGCGGTTTCCTCGTTAACAAAATCTTGCTGTGTCATTTACTTTTGTTTTCCGCAATTATAATTTTTGTTATTATAATTTAAAGTAAATTACACAAACGTTAACTCCGTATTACTTGATAGTGATCCTATAGAGTTTGGTTAAGTCCGAACCTATTATCAAGTAATCACACTTTGATTGTTGTATTTTCTCGATCTCGTATCCATAGACGATCACACAAAGTGTGAATACCGATTCGTTGTATTGTCTCGACTCAGTTCATAGACAATCACTTTCGGTAAGAGGACTTATAGGTGGAAAAGTTTAAGATTGTGGTATATTTGGGTACCCTCATCTTTTCAAGAAGGCTCATAAGGAACCAGCAACAATTAATACTCTTGGAGTCAAGAAAGGAAAAGGTGATAAACCTAAAGGGAAATGCTTCCACTGCCAGCAACTAGGGTATTGGAAGCAGAACTGCAAGGAATATCTAGAATAGAAGAGGACTACAGGTAATTTTTAATCCTTAGTTGTCGAAGAAAATGTTGCTGCTAACATACCAAATTCTTGGTGTGTTGATTCTTGGGCCACTAATCATGTACGCAATTCTTTGCAGGGGTTCTAGATAACTAGGCACCTAAGTGAAGGTGAAATCTACCCAAACCTTGGTTCAGAAGCAAGAGTTGTTTCCAAAGCTGTTGGAGAAGTCCGACTTCAACCTAGTTTTAATTCTAGTAGTAGAAATAAATGTTTGGTACTTAAAGATTGTTTATTTGTACCAGACCTTAGGAGGAACTTAATTTTTGTTTCTTTTCCAGTTAAAGATGGTTTGAAAGTTAAATTTGATTCCACCAAGGTTTTGATAATTAAAGGAAGTTTAATTATTCTTTCTGGTTTACTATTAGATGGTTTATATCTTTTATCTCCTACTATACCTTGCATTTATAATAAGGAAATATTTGCATCTCCTTCCTCAAATAAGAGGAAGTCTCCTAGTGTTAATTCTACATATCTATGGCATCTTAGACTTGGTCATATTAACCTTAATAAGATCAAGAGATTGGTACAAAGTGGGCCTCATAGTTCACTAGATATTGAACCATGGTCTCTTTGTGAATCATGTTTGGAAGGTAAAATGACTAAGAGATCTCATTCTGGTAAAGGAATTAGAGCTAATGAGATATTAGAATTAGTGCACACAGATGTATACGATCCCATGAATGTTAAGGCAAGAGGTGGATTTGATTATTTCATTATGTTTACTGATGATTGCTCTTGGTTTGGCTACATCTACCTTATGCAACATAAATCTGAATCTTTTGAAAAGTTCAAAGAGTATCAGATGGAAGTGGAAAATCAAAAGGTAAAAAGATAAAATCTATTCGATCAGATAGTTATGGTGAATATCTTTCTAATCTATTTGGAGCATACTAAGTGGAAAATAGGATTGTATCCCAACTCACTGCTCCTAGTTCTCCGCAACAGAATGGTATAGCTGAGAGGAGAAATAAAACCTTGCTAGAAATGGTGAGATCTATGATGAGTTATACAACCTTACAGATTTCTGTTTGGGGATATGCCTTAGAAACTGCAGCATACATTTTGAATTTGGTTCCAAGCAAGGCTGTTACTATGACACCCAAGGAATTGTGGACTAGCCACAAGCCAAGCCTACAACATATTAGGATATGGGGATGTCCAACAGATGTGCTGAAAAGTAAGTCTAGCAAGTTGGAATCAAAGTCATAAGTATGTTTGTTTGTGGGATATCCAAAGGGCACTAGAGTTGGTCTATTTTATAATCCGAGGGAACAAAAGGCATTTGTTAGCGCAAATGCAATTTTTCTCGAAGAAGATTATATGATGGATTATAAGCATCGTAGTAAAGTAATTCTTAAGGAGTTATCCGAAATTGAATCGACGGTACCTAGTGGTGTACAAAGTTCACAAAGTCCATTCACAGTGAACGACGTGGCTTCCACTTTGTCGATATCAATTTCAGGGGTACCTCACTTGAATAATCCTCATAGTAATCATAATGCAATTGGTACACAAAAAATTGGTGATAATATACCAGGTCCAAGTAGTCTACAACACCAATAGTACAACAAGAACCTGAACGTCACGTTAAAACTGAATTAGCACAACCTGTCCCTTCTAATCATGTAGATGCACCAGTTGTTCGTCGTAGTGGGAGAATCAGAAAGCCTAACCCAAAGTTTTTACATTTGGGAGAAACTTTTGAAGCTATCCTTGATGAATCTGATTCGGATCCAACTACATATGATGAAGCAATGCATGATAAAGATTCGACAAAATGGCAAGTGGGTATGAAAGTTGAGATTGCTTCAATGCATTCCAACAGAGTCTATGATATTGTAGATCCACCATCTAACATTAAACCCATTGGATGCAAGTGGGTTTACAAGAAGAAAAGAGGTCCTGATGGAAATGTAGAAACTTATAAAGCGACATTAGTGGCAAAAGGGTATACTCAAAAACAAGGAGTTGATTATGAGGATACTTTTTCGCCAGTTGCCATGTTCAAATACGTCAGGATACTTTTAGCTATTACTGCTCATTGTGACTATGAGATTTGGCAAATGGACGTCAAGACTGCATTTCTTAATGGAAATCTTGAATAAGAATATATATGGTCCAACCAGACGGTTTCATAGTGAAAAAGCGGGGGTATAACAACCACACCCAATAATTCGTTCGATAATCTGTATGGACTAAACTCCAATATAATTCCAAGAGCACCAACTTAAAAGTGAGACTCAATCATGAAATATATCAAAAATATTTATCTCTCTTTCTCTATACAATCAGCAAATCGAACATATATAAATCCGTGAGCCTGATTGATATGAGAAATAACTTGGATGGTACCAAAGACCAATGACCAAGTGTCAATCAAGTTATATCCAACAAACAAGGTCTGATTTATCAACTGATTGAACTACGCACAACCTGTGACATTTCAATTATATAAACAAATATAACGCGGAAAAGAAATAACACAGACACCAAAATTTTTGTTAACGAGGAAACCGCAAATATAGAAAAACCCCGGGACCTTGTCCATCTTTGAACACCACACTGTATTAATCCGCTACAGACACTAGCCTACTACAAGTTAACTTCGGACTGGAATGTAGTTGAGCCCTAACCAAGTCTCACACCGATTAAGGTACAGTCGCGTTCCTTACGCCTCTAGAACCACGCCGGATTCTGCGCACTTGATTCTCTTAGCTGATCTCAACTAAAACTAAGAGTTGTTACGACCCAAAGTCGAAGACTTATAAACAAATCCGTCTCCCACAGATATGTCTATCCTTTATTCTTTTTGTTCCGTCTTTTGATAAATCAAGGTGAACATGAACCAACTAATAATCCGGTCTTATATTCCCGAAGAGCAGCCTAGAAATATTAGTCACTTCACAATAACCCAACTGATTAACAGAAAAAAGTTATTGCTGAATCACAAGTGTCTGAGACGAAGAACTGTTGTGATTAATTTTTATATCTTACCTATCGGAAATAAATATCGAGTAAATCTTAGAGAAGATAAAACTCAATACGATAAAACAAGTAAGATCAGAATACATAATTACAGAGAAAATAATTGGATCTGGCTTCACGAATCCCAAATGAAGTCTTCAAGTCATTAACCTAATAATGGTTTTGGAAAACCTAGGTTAAAGGAGAATCGACTGTAGTTTGCAACTAGGAAACAGGAAAGTGCCGGGATTAAGTTTTCCAGTTGCTAGAATTCTCCCTTATATAGTCTTTCAAATCAGGGTTGCTTACAATCAAAGCTAAGATAGCTTAGTAACAAAGCATTCAATATTCACTGTTAGATGAAATCTTGATTTAAGATTCAAGCTAAGTATGCTTAGAAATTAAGCAGTTAATCTCCACTGTTAGATGATATTAGCTTGTTACACACAAATGAAATATACTTATATTTAGATATGGGTAACCGTACCTAAACATGTATATTAAGTTGGCTCAATAACAGTTAACCGAAGTTAGCCATATGGACATTTTTGTCTTAGCCTTATTCATCTAACACTTCTAGACCAATTATGATGATCAATCAATCATGAAAGATAATCAAATGAAACTAATTATGTTTCAAATTGAGTTGTTCAATTGTTTACTATCTCATAGAAATATCCATGAACAAATTGAAACAAAATCGGATTGATTCGTAATCGTAGAGTACTTATACAAGAATCAATTCATGAACATTAAGCCACGGTTTGCAAAGTTAATTTGCATTCCTTGAATCATAAATACTTTAGTTCATGAGTATGAGAATCATACTTAACCGATTTTAGAACTTAACCACTGTGTTCGCAAACTAGGTACGCGAAAAGCAGCTCTGGACCTTGGCCTAGTCAAGCCGTTCGCAAACCCGGTTCGCAAACAACTGTCCTGGGCCCAACTCAGGTAAACCTGTTCGCATACTAGGTACGCAAACAATAGTTCCTGACCTTCTCAGGTAAATCCGTTCGCATACTAGGTATGCAAACAAGAGTTCCGGACCTGAATCATAATAATTCAGTTCGCATACTGGGTACGCATACCATGTTGTATCCAGATATGGGTAATTGTTAAAAACTCTCATTTCAATCATTGAAACATCCTTAGAAGACGACAATGGTAATCTTACACATACCATTAGCTTCAAGTAATTTTCAAGTGATCGAATGATCAATACGAAACTTCCCAAGCTAACATCAAATGACTGTCTCACACAAATCATATAAGATGTTCAAGGTAATTTTCACATGATCATCTTTTGACATAATATTTAGTTTCCAACAAATAAATTGTTTCCAACTAAACTCGTCAAGAATATGCATGATGAACATAGCTAAAGCAAAAAGCTTCTAACACGTATTTCGAGAAATAGATAAGCGAGATAAACTCAACTCGAAATATCAAATGTGTATAATGTAAAAGTATATATAGCTATACGACTTAGTCTCATTAGAAGATAGAATATAATATACTTCTGAGTGATAGATAAGTTTTAGGCTCCACATACCTTTTGTTGATGAAGTTCCTCCAAGCTCTTCAGTAGATCTTCTTCTTCAATTGGTGAAAGCCGTGAAGTCTAAAGCTCAACTACACATCTTTCTCCCACAGAAAAGTCTATTCTGATAGATAAATTTGAATCCCACAGAAATACCTATGAAGTTTTTGTTTCGTATTTTGATAAATCAAGGTGAACATGAACCAATTGATTATATTCCTGAAGAATAGCCTAAAAATATCAATCACCTCACAATAACTTAACTATATGGTAGTAGAACAAGTTATTGTGGAATCACAAAGAATGAGACAAAGAGCTTTGTGATTACTTTTTTATATCTTACCTATCAGAGATAAATATCGAGCAAATCTTAGAGAAGATAGTACTCAATACGATAGAACAGGTAAGATCAGAACACACAACTACAGAGAAAATAGTTGGGTATGGCTTCAGAATCCCAATGAAGTCTTTAAGTCGTTAACTTATAATGGTTTTAGGAAAAACCTAGGTTAAAGGAGAATCGACTCTAGTCGCAACTAGTATCACACATGAGGTGTGGGGATTAGGTTTCCCAGTTGCTGGAGTTTTCCCTTATATAGTCTTCAAATCAAGGTTTGATAACTTTGCGACAAAGAAATCAATATTCACCGTTGGATGAAAACCTGATTTAATATTCAAGCTAAGTTTGCTTAAAACCAAAGCAATATCTCTCCACCGTTAGATGGTCTTAGCTTGTTACACACAAATGAAACATACCTTCATTTAGATATGGGTAACCGTGCCTAAACGTGTATATTGAGTTGGCTCAATAACAGTTAACCGAAGTTAGCCATATGAATACTTTTGTGTTAACCATATTCATCTTAACACTTCTATATCAAATGATAATTAAATGAATCTAATTGTGTTACTCATAGAGTTGTTCAATTGTTTATATTCTCATAGAAGTATACATGACACAATTGAAGCAAAATCGGATTAATTCAAAAGAATCAGTTCATGAACACTTTAGCCACGGTTTGCAAAGATTGCATTCCTTAATATATAAATGTATTTGTTCATGAGTATGAAATCATACCTAACCGATTTTAGAACTTAACCACATAAGTTTGCAAACGGGTACGCAAACTTAAGTTCCGGACTTTGATCTTTTTCGACAGTTCGCAAACGGGTATGCATACTGTCATTCAGGACCGAACTTAGGTGAAAAAGTTTGCAAACGGGTACGCAAAATTGGTTCCCGGACTTTAACAGTTAAAACCGTTCGGATACGGGTATACATACTTGGTTCCCGGACCTGAATCATTCTTACAACAGTTTGCATACAGGTACACATACTGTGCTATATCCAGACAATGATTAATTGTTCTAAACTCCCATTTTAATCATTGGAACATTCTTAGAAGACGACAATAGCTGTCTCACACAAACTATTAGCTTATAAGAAATTTTCGAGTAATCGAATGATCAATACGAAATATTCCGAGTCTACATCAAATGACTGTCTCACACAAATCATGTAAGATGTTACCAGGTGATTTTCACATGTTCATCTTTTGACTTTCGTCAAGAATAATGATGAACGTAGTTAAAGCAAAAGCTTTCCAACACATATTTCGAGAAAGATATAAGCGAGTTAAACTCAGCTCAAAATATCAAATGTGTATAATGTAAAGTCTATATAGCTATACGACTTTGTCTCAATAGGAGATACAATAGAATAGACTTCTGAGTGATAGATAAGTTCAAGTCTCCACATACCTTTTGTTAATGAAGTTCCACAAGCTTCCCTTAGTAGTTCTTCGTCTTCAATCGATGAACGCCGTGAAGTCTAAAGCTCAACTACACATTCTATCCTAATCCGAGACATAGCTATAAGTAGACTAGAAATCAAGACTTATAGTTTTGACAACTAAACTTGACAAACAAGATTGAGATAGCAACGCTTGCGAGTTTGACCGAGCAGTGCTCTAACACGTAGCACCCGGTCAAGAGCATATGGTTTGCAAAATGCGAAAGTCCATTATGGACTTAAGTAGGCTTCTCGGAGCTGGAACATCAGATTTGATGAAGCCATTAAATCAATTGGCTTTGATCAAATTCTTGAAGAACCATGTGTATACATGCATGAAAATGAATGGAGTTGTGGTAACATTTTTGGTGTTATACATAGATGACATCCTTCTCATTGGGAATGATACAGGTGCATTGTCATCAACTAAGATTTGGCTATCAAATCATTTCCTCATGAAAGATCTAGGAGAAGCCAGCTATGTTCTAGGAATTAAGATTTTAAGGAATCGAAAAACTAGGACATTAGATTTATCCCAAGCTACTTATAATGAAAAAATATTGGTACGTTTTGCTATGCAAAAATCAAAGAAGGGATTTAGTACCTATAGACATGGAGTTCATCTTTCGAAGAATCAATGTCCATAAACATCTGAAGAAGAGGAACGAATGAAGATGGTTCCTTATGCTTCTGCTGTGGGTAGTCTCGTGTATGCCATGTTATGCACTCGACCAGATATTTTTCATGCAGTAGGCATTGTTAGCCAATATCAATCTAATCCTGGTAAATACCATTGGATCACGGTCAAGCCCATTTTAAAATATCTCAGGAGAACTAGAGATTATGTGCTAGTGTAAGGTGGTGAGGATTTAGTACCGATTAGTTATATATACTGATTCTGATTTTCAATCGGATGTTGATGAAAGGAAGTCAACTTCATGATGTGTATTTACTCTTGGAGGTGGAGCTTTGAGTTAGAGAAGTGTGAAGCAGAAATGCATTTTGCGACTCTACCACAAAAGCCGAGTACGTGGAAGCTTCTGAAGCTGCAGGTTTAAAAGATTCCTAATGGAACTTACGATAGTACCAGAAGCAAATAAACCACATGTTCTTTATTGTGACAGCAGTGGTGCTGTTGCAAATAGTAAGGATCCAAGAGATAACCAAAAAGCCAAACATATTGAGAGGAAAAAAATATGGCAGAGACGAATACATCTATCGGCTGAAAAGGATAGATCTTCTTTGTATGATAGTATGTGGAGAAAGAAGAGCATTCTTTCTGCGACAGTATTGGATTTGATAGGGTCCATAGTGATGTACCGGATGGTGGATCTACAAGAAAACAATATGGTAGTGATCAATACATCTATCGTCTAAAGAAGATGGATCTCCTATATGATTAGTAATATTTTCTAAGAAATCGTTGTCAACGCTTGAAACCATGTTGATGCTAGTGGGATTTTGATATTAGAAACAATCTCAATATAATTTTAAATATCTAGAAACACCTTTATTAAGAATATCTCAATAGATTTATGATAGGTTTAGTTCCACTTTCTGTTTACAAAGTTTTAATTTCAATGTAAAATAGCACAAGTTCACTTTATAAGAACAACCTTGATAAACTTGTAGTGGAATATTTTTTGTGTTATTTTAGTGGCGGGAAAAAATGTTGCAGGAATACAATGCAAAGATATTAACAGATGCTTGGCAATGCAAACTGATGAAGGTTTGCATATTGTAGCCGTGTGGGCCATGATATTGGGCGAACATTCTCTTTTTCAGTTTTCGCCGTCATTTTAGTTATTGATTTCACTGCTATAAAGCTCCTAAGTTCTTGACTCCTACATATTCTGTATGAAAATTAATTTTTCATGCGTATGTTGATGAAAATTTGATTTTTCACATGTTTTATCGGTGATAAATTATATTTTCACCCTTATGAAAATTATAATTTTCATCATTATCCTTATGAAAATTAGAATTTTCACCAATTTTGTATGATTTAGTACTGGTGAAAATTGGAATTTTCATCGATAAACGTCTAAAAGCTGGAAAATTTTCCAATATCGCCTAGGGGTGAAAAATTCAAATTTCATAATTTTCACAAATTTCGTTAGAAAGTTGGGATTTTCCTAGATCTACTACATCTCATAATCGGAGTTTATTTAGGGAGTCATTTTAGGAAAATTTATTTAGGGAGTTTTTTTTAGGGAGTTTATTTAGGAGTTTTTATAGGGATTAATTTTAACCACGTTTTTTTTAATGAAATTAGTTTCCAAAATTTTATACAAGGTTATTTTTGTAAACAGTCCATATTTCTAACTAATTATGGGTTTTTGATATTTGGAATATTAATGGTGGGTCTCTGATAAAAGTATTTTCCATTATTAGTATATTATTCTTGTTTGAAGTTTGGGTGAAGAAAATACAGGAGGAAGAAGTTAAAGTTGGAGTCTTTTGGTCTTCTCAATTACTGCTAAGGGCAATTCCTATGGTAATGTACAAATCCATTTTTTTGTTGAGCCAGGTGGATGGACAAACAGGTTTCTCCACTAAGGGAACAGCAGTGCGCGTCTGATCATCAAGCGCCCGACCTATGAACAAACTCTAGCGTGTGTAGGTTAAACGCGGCGCTGGTAGGAAAAACGCTGGCGCGATAGCCAAAAACGTTGGCGTTGGTCATACCAACGCGGGCGTGATAAACAAAACCGCCAACGGTCGATTTTCCAACGTCCATATTCTCAACGTTATAGTTTTCAAAACTATAAATTCCTTCGACTGAATTCATTTTCAGTCACACCACTACTATTTCCTTCTTCTAAAACTTCTAAATCAAATTTTTTTGATACAATATGAGCAACCTTTTAAGAAAAGCGGTCAATACTGTAAAGAAGAAGAAAAGATCGAAGAAATGAAACGGCACCGCGGCCTGCTACAGGTGTAGATTATTCTCAAAATCGGGAAGCAGAGTTTGCTTCGCCGAGTGTCGTTGCTGCTCCATCATTAGTCCAAGGTCATGTGCCGGGGCATCAAGATCGGTCTGAGGGTTATTATAGAATGAGAGGTGGATTTTCAGACTTAAAGGCTGTTTATGAAGGTCTACCCCCTCGAGTCCGAGAAAGGGTTGACAGATACCCTTGGCGTGCGCTCTATAGTGTGAAGCCTTGAAGACACAATAACAGAATTACGACAATAATGGTAGAAAGGTGGTGGACGATGATGCACACATTCCATTTTATGGATTTTAAAATTGGTAAGCTTGTTTAACTGACGGTCTGAATTTTATTTTTTAAATAATTATTAAATAATCAAAAGGATTAATCATAGTTGATATTATTCTTGTAATATGAATTACACCCCTTGATTTGTATTTCATTTGTGGGATCCCAAGTGGAGTGGGAGAGCCGGTACCATTCAACCAAGACGAATGGATATCAAATAGTAAATAGG
>JAJJMB010005785.1:291359-336863 GCA_023531105.1 Papaver atlanticum | reverse complement strand
GCCGGTACCATTCAACCAAGACGAATGGATATCAAATAGTAAATAGGAGACGTTTTTTCCCTCGTTTATAGAATCAGAAATACGTGAAAATTATAAAGAATTGAAATGAGGTGGGATCAAATGTTCAGCGTTGAAGTCTTTCCTTACCCAAAGAAGAAACCCAGAAGATGTAGATGACTATCCTGAACTCAAAAGGGTGTTTATCTTATGGGTATTGGGTCAGACATTCTTTCCAAACTCAACTTATGTTGCTCGTGTTGGTTGGCTTCAAGCGTTAGAAGATCTTGACAAAGCACCAGATTATGACTGGGGATCTGCAATTTTAGCAGAAATGTAATGTGGGCTGGATCAAGCGTCCATGGGTATGCCTAATTTCACTGGTTTCTGGGGCATCATAGAGGTAAATATCAAAATACTAAAATTATGGAGTAATTTGCAGTATTGGTGGTATACCTAATTCCGTGTTGGTAAACCAATCCTTAAAGACGATACCCATAGATTTCCAATCTTGGACATGTACGTCTCGACCAACTGGGCGAAGGATACTGGTAGCGACATCTCGGCTTCCAGTTTTGTTCATAGGTTTCAACAGATGACTCGGAGCCACAAGAATGTTGTTGTTCACTCTTACATTGATTTTCCTCAGTATTTTGAAAATGATGCAGAACGTGTGTTCTTGATTATTCTCTCCGTAAAGTTGTTTTTTACACTCCAGATTTGGATAAAGGGGCTTGGTACCTGGGAGAAAGACTGCAGTACCAAATACAAGGTATATATGCAATTGCAATTAACCCGCCACAATAGATGCAAACCTCTAGATCAGATTTTGATCGGCCGAGAAGAACCAATTGGGAGAGGTATGAACTAAATACAAAGAGGGATATTGGTGAAGCTGAGTATGTCACCTACTACAAGTCGATTGCAAAGCCTGTAATTGGGACACACAACATGCACATCTATGGGTTTGATTTCCCGGGGTTATCAAGCCTGTCCCATGATGCAAATATCGTTCCTAGTCAGCCACCTCCAAAAGATCCATGCTTTATGACTTACCCCACCATGGGTGCAAGTTCTTCATTATCTTCGTCAAATATGCCCGAAATTCGTTGGGAGATGCCAAGTATTACTTCACAAGGTGAGCCAACCACGATCCCCATTGGTTCCTAAGCTACGGAACGTGATTATCCTTACTACAATGTGACTGCCAGTTACGAAGAGTTGCAGAGCCGACTGAATGATTTGTATTGGGTGAATCGGCAAATGGAGGCTATACACTTGGGTGTGTGTCGGAAATGGCACGAGGACACAATGTTTGGATTGAGTCCAACTCCAAATGATGATGGGCGTTCACCGTCTACCGATTCCACAAGGAGCAACATATCATTTCACGATAGTGATAACACAGTGGTGGGAGAAACACAAGTACGACAGAGTTCTTCACCACATGTACGGCACAGTACTTCACCACAAACTGTGCCTGTATCTCAACCCCAAGTATTTCGGCTAGATCCTAGGCGCATTTAGTCATCATTCTCGCCTTACAACCTAAATGATTGCTACAATGTTATACCACCACCACAATAACAAACATCTTATATGCTTGGAGGATCGAGTGCACCGAGTGCTTTCCAACAACCGAGTTCTTTCCAATCACCTAGTGCTTTCCAATCGCCTAATGTTGTTCAACCAGTTGTATCCCCTTATGGAAATTTATTTAATATGTTGGCAAGTGGGGATATCCCAGGTCTTGGAGAATTCTTCACTCCAGAAGATAATAATGGGGGAGCTAGCGATGAGCGATGTTAGAGAGATTGTAATTTTTAATTCTGCTACATTTGTAATTCTAGTTTTAAAAGTACGACAGTCTGAATTAAATGAAATTACATATGTTTAAAATTAAACGTTTTACATTAGCTTCACTGAATCACGACGGACTACATTAGCTTCACTGATGAGAAGTACTAGGTGGAACAACAACTACAAAGAAGGGGTTGAAACTGTTCAACACCTTAAGGATTTCGAAACATTTTTCGAAAGGAAAGGCCACATTTTTCCATCTTCGCCATTCAGCCAAAGATCTTGTTACCATCTCAGCATCAGTTTCACCTCTCAGTCTATATCGATTGGCATGCATCGTTAAAGATACAAACTTAGTTACTTCTTTCTTAATTATACGAAAACGATTTTGTATTTCGCATATAATACGACGAATCGGATTACGGGTGTCACTGCAGAACCCGTCGTGAATAACAACCCAGAAATTCACCCATGGATAGTTTGCTGAAGCAAGCTGAGTAAATAAAAAAACATATATAGTTTCTGCAAATAGATTCATCTTCTTCTTTAGCATACGGAGCTCACCAAACTAACAAGGGCCGAGACATTTTTAAGAATTGAAGAATTTGTTGAATTGAAGAATTGAAGAATTTTTTTAAGCTCAGAGAAGAAGAGTAAAGAAGACTAGATGTGTGAATTTGGAGTTGAAATGGAGAGTATTTATAGAACTCAAAATTCTAACTGTTGGATGACAAGGATTTACAACCCTCCAGATGTAGCCGTTGGCGGTTTTGTGTCAAACGCTGGGGATTTCAATACAGACGCTGGCGTGTGAAATACCAATGGGCGTTATTACCACAAGCGCCAGCGCTTTTGGCTCAGACACCAGCGTTTATGCCACGCTCGCCCGGTCTTCCATCTCGTGCGCGCTTGATCTTCCATCTCACTCAACAATGTCCATCCATTTTTCATGTTTGTTGAGTCCATAGTGGGATCAAAATCAACAAATTCTTGTTTTGTTGAGTCCGTAGGAACTGCTCTAAGAAGGTAAGTTATTCAACCATGTTCTTTGTTTCACATGTATAATCAAAATAGATGGATTTTCTGGTTTAGGAATTTTTTTTGAATCAAGTCTTCCCCTATGTGTTTGATGTGCTTGTTTCCAAACAATTTCTTACTAAAATAAAATATCGAAGGTTTGCTGTTTGCTTGGCACGGAAATCGAGCATAAAGCGGATCTAACAGCTACCGTATCCAAGCAGCGGCAGCTTATACTGTCGATTTTGTTTTCTACTTCACACACGAATCTCCACGTGAACGTGATCGGTATTAAAAGACAACACTTCTCAATGATTATATATTCGCCTGATTTTCACGAGGAACATTTAATAAGGATCTTCCTCGTTAAGCTGCTAGAACAGTTTGCTCTTAAGCATTGGAGAGTGTTTTGATCATCGGAAAAAAAGTGAAGCCACTTCAGATTAAAGGTTTAAAAATCTCCCTAACCGATAGTTAGCTGAATGGTGCAAAGTGCTGCTGCTATTTCAGCTGACAGGATGCTTTCGGCACATTGGCCACCACCTGGCACCTAGGACAAAATCCAGGTGCTGAATCTCGAGCAATGAAGCCCCAACCAGTTACACCAATTACATGAACTACATAGGAGCTAGATGTGAAAGGATGAAACAGTTAATAAAATTGGCTTTCACAATATCACTCGATGATGGAGGCTTCCATGGTTCCATGCTAGTATTAATTTTGCTCCGATACCTAGAAATGCACAAGTTTGATAAAATACCCAAAAAATGAACAAATGAACAATGGTCTGCTTGCAGTGTCCTTGCCAGGCGTATCAAGTTGGTACAAGTCTGACCGACTGATGTACATTACATTTTCAAATTCCCCAAAATACCTTTTCTGTTTATAGAAGATTTACTGGCTGAATTTCAAAAGAATAATCTCTTTGTCATACTAATTAAGCTCAGATCGAACGTTATATCATTATCATCTGATCTAGCTAGACAGACAGGCAACGTACAAACGCTTGCACTGGTATAGAGACAGACAGGCAACCTACCTAGCTAGCTCATAGTTAGGTTAGCCTTCTAACGTTTTGGACTTGTTGGATAGGATGGAATGAAATCTGCGAAAGTATCGCAACAAAAAACAAAGTATCAATATCATCATCCTGTAAGATTTCAAAAACACTTAAACCTAGCAATTTAATTGGTGGACCCGCTTCACGTGTGATACTGCATGTTTTGACCTTAGGAAACATTATTACAGAAGAAATTAATTGTGTAAATACTATACTAATAGTACAGTGATATCACTGATATCCTATCCAACAGTGTTCTTGTTCATGAATCAAAAGATGTTATCGTTCTTTCTGGGAACACATTCAGTGTCATATATGTATCTCTGCCCTGACTTTTAACATGGTCATCTGGTAGGACCAATTTTCCAACAACATTTTAACCACTTCTATAAATCTGTGAAACCTTGAGTGCGAATTTTGTCGCAATATTTGTTTATTTTTCTTCGGTTTTTTTCTTTTTTGAAGAACTCAAAATGTCGGTGGCGGTGCTTTATCAACATACTTATGTAAAATTAAAATAATCAGCCAACATTCATCCACCTAACTAAAGATCAAGTAAGTGTACACAAATACAATACAAACTTTGTGTCCATATTGATGAATCCTACTGTATTAGTATGAATTTCATAGGTAAAACATGTGATAAAATTCGGCGTGTATAATATTCTCAAAAGTAAACTCGAACGAATCGAACCATTAATCTGCTGGCAAAATCTTGATGTTGTTGCATTATTTATAACTATAAATATGTTGCATTTTCCAAGAAAATACAGGTAAGTTTGTTCATGAAAAGCAGAATCTTTCAGCAAAGATGCATGGCAAAGATTTGTTTAAAGTTTGCATGACAGAGTGTCCAAACTCCAAACCTAGAATTCTAACAATAGTACTAAATCCATGTTTAATTAAAAATGGTTTGAATCTTGTTGTTGCAAAATAATACTGAAAGAGTGAATTAACCAAATAACTAATAAAATATTGTGATTCTCATCTTTATTAGTATTATTAATTAATCAATGTTAAATTATTTGCCTACATTTTCAGATTCATAACTAGATTAAATTAAAAACAATGAGAAATGATACTAGTTTTAGGAACATATTTAAAAATTTAATAGGATTAAATATACTAATAACTACAATATAATAGTATTATTAATAGAAGCTGCTATTTAACTAATATTCAAACTCTAATGGTGCTGAAACTTGAGCAGAATTGTTGTTCTTCTCGCTACCAGCTCCTTCCTCTTTACTACCATTCGCCACTCTTTCCGGTGACTCAGGATGGTTTTCTGTTGAATTACCAGCTGATGATTGATTATCAGGTCCGTCCGAAGGCAATGTGAGTCTTCCTTGATTGTACAAAGTGTTCAGTTGATGAAAATATGGACAAGTTTTAGAATCTAAAGATCTTTTCTTGTTTGTATCTTTAGTTTTCCTGAAATACTTGTTAATATTCTCCCATTTCTCTTTACACTTCTTTGCACTTCTTTTATAACCTAATTCAGACATTCCTTGAGATATTTTCTCCCACAATGGAATTTTTGTGTTCTCTTTGTCTTCACCACCATTACTAGAACTGTTACCTAGATTGCATCTAAGATTTATCAATGAGTAAACCTCATCCCTTGGCCATCTTTTTCCATTCTCTTCCCTATCATTATTGGATGTTGAACCTGGTTCCTGTGATGACACTGTTATTGCAACAGCAGTGGTAGTGGATGAAGAAGTGACATCACCTTGGTTATTGTTTTGGGTAGTAATAATAGAATTAGGGTTTTCACAGACTAGGTCCAAATGAGACAAATTTGGTATTTTTTGATTGCTATGAGTAGGACTAGGTGTTCTGTTGGTTGCTGTGGCTACATGAGATGATGAGGTGGGCACTTTGTTTTGAGTAGTGGGTACTTGAACACTAGAGATGGCAGACTTTGGGGTTGCTGATGATGATAGAATTATTGAAGGTGATGATGATGAAGTTGGATTATGTGATGATGTTTTTATGATATTTTCAATCTTCAATGATAGATCGTCTTGGTTATTTTGTGATGATGATGATATACTTGAAGTAAACTTCTTCAAGAATTCAATAATTGTAGTTTCTCTATCACATGCAATGGCTTGTTCTTTTGCCCTCATTTCGATCTCTTTATTGACTCTATCCATTTCTTTCTTCTTCCAAATCTCTTCTCTGCTAACCCTTTCTTCTTCCTTTCTTTCCATGTCTCGCAGAAGTTTCTTATGTAACTCTTCTTGTTGATTCATAATCTTGTTCACAATTTCTTCACATAATCCTTTAAGTAACTCAAGCTTATGATCGTGTCTTTTTCTCTTCTTACTTCTAGTTTGTTTTTTCACCACATTTTCCACGAACGGGTTTTCTAAAGTCTCATTTCCTGAATTCTCTTCCATATTTAAACCCCCCATTTTTCCTTGGCTATCATCATCACCACCATTGTCATTACTACTTTTTACCATATTATTCTTTTCGTCTTCATTATCAACTACTGAAGTATTGGTGGTAGTAGTTTTAGGGTTTTGGTGATGATCTTCAAACAATGCTTCAAGTTCACTAAATGATCTGTTGTAATTCTTACCACTATTACTGTAGTTAGTAGTAGTAGTATCATTAGAATATTGATTCATTTCCTCATATTTCTCCTTGCATCTTTCGGGACTTCTTTTGAACCCAAGCTCAGCTAGTTTCCTGAATTCACAATAAGACATAAAAATACAAGCCCAAGAAAAACACTATCTATGAACTTAATTTCCTTATTTATTTATCTGTCACCACTTACTACTACTCCCTACTGTGCGTCTGTGCCAAAATTTAAGAAGGGAGCAGAATTGATGAAACTTGGAGTTTATTGTTTTCACTTGGCAGACATGTAGTGTGTGTATTTCTATTTTATTCAATAAGTTCCAAATACTTAGGTTCAACTACAAAAAAGATGAACCTAATTTAGAAAAATCTTCAAGCAATGATTGCTATGTATTAATGTATAACAATCATTTTAACTAAATCCATTATATACGAGATTCACCTCATAATTATATTTTATTAGTTTAATCAAAATGAACTCAATTTGATAAGTTAAGTACTCTACAAGAACAGATTTGAGAAGCTAGACTGAATTGTAAGCTGAAGAGAGTGAATTAAGGTGTACCTTGAGACATGACCCCAGATGAAGTCAGAAAAACCATGACCCATACTAGATCTGATTCTTAATAGTGCAACAACTTCTTCTTTCTCCCATGGATCCCCCATTTCAGAAACAGATCTTACTCTTTCACGTAGCTGTTGTTCTTCATCTTCTTTCTCTTCATCTTGACGTTGTTGATGATGATGATGTACCACCACTTGCTGCACTGTTGATGCTGATTGTTGCTGATGAAGTTGATGGAGAAGATGAGACTGTTGCTGATACAACTGATGTTGTTGAAGATGTTGATGAGAAAGCTGTTGTTGTGGGTCAATGAAGTTAGAAAAAGTTGGAGGAGGAGGAGACGGGGAAACATGAAGTGGAAGAGTTAAAGGATGCGAAAGTGGTAACGGTGTTGTTGTTCTTGATGTTATGAATTGATGGAACTGTTCAGGAACTCCATTAAACATTTTTGGTGTATGCAAATTCCTCTTCTCGTGTTTCCTGAGTTGCCAAAACGATTTTTTTTTTTTTTTTTTGAGTTGTGAATCCAACGAGTCTCTTTACTGTGTTTTTTCACTACTGCTACTACTACTCATCATCATGTCTTATTGGTTATTTTCTCTACAACATCTTCTCTCTCTCATGTAAGAGTATAGTTTGTCGTTCCCTACTAGTCTATAGCAAAAAATTTAGAATCCTATGCAAATAACTAGCTGGTGTTGCAGTATAGGCTGATGATGATGTATTACGGATCGAGATGAATAATCAGGGACACGTGAAAACATGTAACAGCAAGAATTCGGGCCCACATATACGGCCATAACGAAAGCAGGAGGGGTTCCATATTTCATTTCTTTTCGTTTCGTTTCTCATTGATTGATTAGAAATTTTTCATTAAATTCAGTGCTTTTTAGTTGATGTCGTCTTGATGAAGATGATGAAGAAGATCAGAAATTAAGACGTTTGTTATATTAGATGAACCATCAGTTTGATGGACCCCCATGAATTGTGGATCCCATGCCAGTAATTGATGAAAATGACAAAATTTCATATTAATGATATGTTTGGTGCCGTTTGTTATCTGATACCAATACTATTGGTGTTTTGAAATTGGAGTATTATAGCGCGGACCGAACTTTTGGGTCCTGAGCCATATCACGCTCTAACCCTACTCAAAAAAAAAAAATCTACCAGATATGCATTAGTGAGCAACATGCAGCTGACTTCAACAGAATTCTAGAGCGCCAATTAGTCGATATTAAGTGCAGAGCCAGCATCGGGCCGGTGTGAGGCCAGTTGCATTTTGATAGCATAGTGATAGAGTACTCGATGACACTATCACTATTATCCTGGTTTTGACACCAAATTAAAGGACATTCGTAGTTACAGAAATAGTGTATACATGTACCCTCGTGCATGGGCGATGAGTCAGAGGAGTCACATGTGGACTCTGAGTGTATCAACCCAGATGATGAGTCGGATTCCGACTCGGAAATGAAAATGCAGCTTAGTTATAACGAACGGTGGGCGGTCTGCTGGTACCTGGAGGTGGTGGATGGAAGGTATAAAGTCCATGATTAATGATGCACCTGAAGTGTACGTAGAGGAATCTAGTAATCTAGGTGAGTAGGTGTGAACGTTAATAAACAACTGTCTTTCAATGAGAGTCAGATTTTGGTTCTTGAAGAGTCCAAACACATCACATTTAGGTTCCAGTCGACAGCTAAAATTTCCTCACACAGCAACAAAATGAGATCCCCACCAACACAAACCACCAAAATGTTACGTTCTTTTCAGTAAATCAGTATTGTGTACCTTCTCTTCCCCTTCTCTCTCTAGACAGTATTAATTTGCCATCAAAGGTTTGGACTACTGTTTTTAGCAATGATGGTCCCGGAGTCAGTGTCCATGAATGAACGGAGACCTATAATTTCAAGTCATTAACTAATTCATGTCTATCTACTTCCTTCAACTCTTATTTATAATTAGAGAAGCTCATCTTTAAATCACGAGATTAAACTAGTTTCCCCTTTCAAAGTACTAATACGTTAAGGCTCAGTTACTCCTTTCGAAGTACTAATACGTTAATTAGTGAGTCGTGCAGTTGGTTTCCAGGGCGCAAAAGACTCGTCCAACCCAAAAAATAATGTGGTTTGAAAATTAGGAACCATGATTGCAATTGTAAATCCAAGTGAAGTAGATCTATCACATGTATTCAGCGCGCAGGAAGTAAGTTTTTCATGATGATCAAATTGCATTTCTTAAGGACGGTTACAACTCGTCGGTGATCATCCACATATCTACTGTATGAACCAACACCTTATACCTTGTAACAAAAAAAACCTTATGACAGAAATTAGAGTTAGTTACAGAAGTATGAACAAATTATTAACATGTTTGCTCTTATTAAATTGACTACACATCAAGAAGAACTAACCATGTGCCTAGGATCAATGCAGTGACACATCAAAAATGTTGGTCCCCCATTGACTTTCTCTCTTGCTAGTCCGCTGATCTTGACCTACAATCTACACCATTGATCCGAGATATTTATCTGGAATCAGGTTGAGGCCCATCCATGGTAATTCATGTTTGCAAATTGCAAGCTGCACAAGGGGTGCATTTGGCCAGTAATCCGCGGATTTAATCGGGACCAACCGTTCTTTTGCGGATGGATGTCCGGACTGTTCGTTAATGGGTTGGGTGCAGATGAAATTTTTGAAATCCATCGGATTACGGATCGGGCCCTGATGTAACCTTAAAAATCCGTTGGGCATCCATATCCGTTAAATTAAAGGCGTTTATATAGTTCTAGAAAATACTATGGATCATTTATGAATTTTTAAGGTGTTTGTTTGGGATGTTGTACATGGCATTTTTATATTTGTATACGTATACATGATATGTAGGTTTTATAAGGAGTCATTTGTGTTGGCTTTATTTTCTTTACTATAAATTTTAACTAAAACAAATCCCATTGGATTATCAGCATCCAATCCGTCCATCCGTTGGATCTGGATTGGATGCGGATGCCAAATTTGAAATTGGTAATTGAATAAATGTCCCTTGTTTTGATGGGCTTCATAGATGCCCTTATCACACAATAAATATACCCCTCTCCATCTATAAGCCCATCAGGGGTCCATTAACATTTATTTTGTTTCCATATTTACCTTCCCTCACAATAAATTTCAGATCTAATTCTTTTCTCTCCATCTACCACCTCCTTCGCCATTACCAAAGCCGCAACTTCTTCACTTCTCCATCGTTGTTACCTGTACCACCACCATCTCTTACGCCACCACCGCAACCAACACCAGTAGCACCACCATCTCCATCGTCACAACAATCACCATTGATTTTCAGCTACAGAAATTCAATAAATGACGAACCGGCGAGAACCTAATTTTCGAATCCTAATCTTGTTCATTAGAAACATCATATTCATTCCGATTTCAGTTGATTTTGGCTTGAAGAACCTGAAATTGATGTTAACGGTGTGTATCAATTGGGAATAAACGATGAAAATCTTCATCAATAAGTGGATCTGAAGATTCAATCATCATAATTTTTTTAAAAAGGTACGTTTGATCTCTTACTGTCATTCTAAGTAGTAGCATAATTTTGATCTTGGCTTTGATTTTTTGGTGTTGATTCAACATGATTCCTTTGTTTATTTGGATTTTAATTGAGCGTTTGATTGTGATTCATTTCTGAAACAAGCAAATTATTCCATGTTTTTGCGATTCTAGGCGAAGGTGTAGTTGGTGGTCGATTTTGTGGCACGGGTGTTGGTTCCTGTTGTTGTTATGGTGGTGGATGTTTGATGCAATGGAGTGGATGTTGGTAGCTTTTGTTGTACTAGTGAGGTTGGTGGTGGTGATATCAAATATTTGGTATTGGTGTTGTTGCTGTTGTTGTGGTGGTGGTGGAAGGTGTTGTTACAGCGGGGGTGGTGGATGTTTGTTGCACTGCAAGTGATGGTGGTGGCTTTTATTGTAGTAGTTAAGGTGGTGGCGTATTTTATATGGGATCAACTCCTACTTTTGACGCCATTTTTATGGGATCAACTACTGTTGTTGACACCACTTACGGGACTGACTCTTGTTGTTGATTCCATTTATGGGATCAACTCTTATTGTTGACATCATTAGTATAGTCATGCTTGTAGTTTAAATCATGTTTGTTAAAAAGATTAGCTTAATTTCTTGCTACTTTTTAGTACGAGTACCTAAAATGCTAACTTCATATTGTGTATTGCGTCTCTTACATCAACATTATAAAGACTAGTGTGCTTATGGATTTCATGTTTTATGGTTTTTTAAAGTGTTCGTTGATGGTTGTGTAGTGGTTGTGTGGTGCTGCTAGTAGTGGTGGTATTGGATTGGTGGTAATGTTGGAATTTGGTGATTTTGCTGGTTTGTGCTTGTGTATTGCTGTTCCACTTATGATAATGGTGGTGTTGTTAGATTCCATAACTGTAAAGATCTTTCAAATGTTGAATTTGTGGTGCAATGGTAGCATGACTGACTCCACGTCAGATGATGCGTGTTCGACTCACGCCAAGTTCACTCATTCGTATATGTCATTTTATGTGTGTCAAACTTTGGTTGTTGCAGAGTTTATATTTTACAACATGAGCGTCTCGCATCCTGCTTCGGAATCAACTACTGTCAGCGAGATGATAAGTGTGGTCAAATAAAATTATCCTTATGTTCCCGAAGATCTCATACTGTTTGGTTATACTGTGGATGGAGCGTCTAATGTCATTAGTCACGATTTGGATTTAAGGATTTTGATCCACTATTGTAGCACGAAAGGGCTTGACGTGTTGAATCACTCACTACAACTTTTTTGGCATCTTTTTTAGGTTTCATACTAGTTGGATGTTTTTTTTAATGCTTTTTAGTTTGGACATGTTATGTATTTAATGACATACATTCTGATTTATTTTTATGAATGTTGATTTTTGTGTTTCTTAAGGATATGTCAGTTTGGAGGTTCCAGGTTTATTGGTTTTTACAGGAAACAGACTAATGTAAATTTTGTCAACTCCAACTGTTGATCCAATTTTTTGTGGATCAACTTCCATTGTTGATCCCACTTAAAGGGATCAACTTTGGTTGTTGACACTATAATCTGGAGAAATTGTTCCTGGGTTCCACCTTTCTGGGTCAACTTCCATTGTTGATCCCACTTGATGGGATCAACTTCCATTGTTGACACTAAAAAAAATGCATGGTTTTATCTGTATACAAAAGTTAACTCCATGAGTTATACATACCTGCAATCTTTAGTACTAACATTTATTCATGAATAATGACCTGGTCCAAATTGGTCAATAATGACCCATTTCGACCAGGTCAATGTGACTGGCAGTTCGTTTTCTGCCAGAAATATGTCGGAAAACTTACCTGCATACACTTTTCATTCCATCAATCATCCACATTCAAGAATAGTTTCTTCTTTCAATTCATATCAATATTCATTAGATTCATACCAAAAAAAGAATACAAATTCTGTAAGTACCAAAAAAAATCTAAGGGAATACATAGAAACTTCCTAAGTTCAGTTCATTCTCACTTAAATCACTCTAAGTTCAGCTCAAACACTACATAGAAACTTACTCAAAACACTAGTTGCATTCTTGATCAAGTTCTCCATAATCCGTGGCTTTAAGTGCATAATTGCCAAGTCAATTGAGATGGAATTTCCCCTTGAAAAATGTTATTAGTTAGAATCCTGCAGCAAACATGCAAGACAGAGCTGAGATAGAACATGGCAGTCCAAAACTCTTTAAGTATACAACAATAGTTTTCGCAGGACAAAGAAAAACCAGGGCCTAATTATATTTAAGGAGTTGATATTCTGCAACTGACCCAACTCTTCGGAACAAGGCAGTTTTACTTACAAGGTAAGCAGATGCTCTAGATCAGCAACAGAAAATGGCACCTGTCCTGAGAAATTATTGCTCGATAGATCCCTGCAATCAAAAAATAAATACAGATTATTGCTCAAAGGAAAAGTGCGAGTGTATTCTCTAAGTTCTTAAACGATTAGAATATCCAATTTAGAAAGACGGATTACAATAGAAGCTTCTACAGACCAAAATTATATCCCCCACCATCATAAACATTACTTGTATTATCCCTGAAAAGTATTCGATATTTTAACTTCAGAAAGATGTTTACCATGCCAACAATCTTGCCATAGTCGAATACAAATGAAGATCATTTATGTTTTTGAAAATACGTTAATTCTTCCCAATTTTGCAAGTTCTCAGCAGGTAAAATACAACCAGGATTAGCTAGTTTATTTTTGTTAATGATTACCCCGATAACCACTTACCATAAACAATTTGTTAACCATTCTATTGTTTTTGATAGTTCACCATCCTTTTAGCTTTGCCTATGTTGATTTACTCCAAGCAACCCAAAGTATTTTTTCTAAACTTATCAAAATCCCATGGAAAATCTCTCACGAGTTTGATCATGGATTTAGTGAAATCCATGAGTAATTAAACACTTAATTAATTGAGGATGAAATATAAGTTCTAAATATGATTAGATTAGTATATGGTTTTTTATCATAATTAATATTCATGATTAATTAACAGATTATTTAGGTGACTAATTAAATTAATATATCAATTAACCTATAAGTTAGTGGAGAGTTAGGAGATAAGTATATTAGTCGAATAACTCTCTATACAAGTTACACTAACTGCGAGACATTGCAAAGGGACTCTGTAAAGCAACTGAAAGTTTAGAATAAACTAGTAAGTGGACCTTGAACTAAAAGTTAAGCTGAAATTAGATTTGGAGTGATGTACTTCTAAGTGGTTTAGACAAATAAAATCTGGTAGCTGAGAGTGAAAATGCGAGGGGTACAACAACGACACCCAATATTTCGTTTGGCAATCTGAATAGACAAACTCCAATATACTCTCAAGAGAATTAACTAGACAGTTAGACTCAAGATAGAGAAAAGTATATCAAAGAGTTTTATATCTCTATCTCTTAATTCAATCCGCAGTCAGCAAATAGGAATTTGCGAGCCCGATTGAATATAAGAGGAATAACTTGAACGGTACAAAAGACCAATGTTCAAGGATCAATCAATTTCAATCAACAACCAAAGGTTGGATTTCCCAATTGATCGATTCAACGCACAACCTGTGATATTTCAATTATATAACAAAATATAACGCGGAAAAGAAATAACACAGACACCATAATTTTGTTAACGAGGAAAACCGCAAATGCAGAAAAACCCCGGGACCTAGTTCAGATCTGAACACCACACTGTATTAAGACGCTACAGACACTAGCCTACTACCAATGAACTTCGGAATGGACTGTAGTTGAACCCTAATCAATCTCACACTGATTCAAGATACAGTTGCGCTCCTTAGGTCTCTAATCCCAGCAAGATACTACGCACTTGATTCCCTTAGCTGATCTCATCCACAACAAAGAGTTGCTATGACCCAAAGTCGAAGACTTGATAAACAAATCTGTCTCACATTAAAAAGTCTATTGGAATAGATAAATCTGTCTCCCACAGAAATACCTACGAGTTTTGTTCCGTCTTTTGATAAATTAAGGTGCACAGGAACCAATTGATAAACCAGACTTATATTCCCGAAGAACAGCCTAGTATTATCAATCACCTCACAATAATCTTAATCGTATGGTAGCGAAACAAGATATTGTGGAATCACAAACGATGAGACGAAGATGTTTGTGACTACTTTTTATCTTGCCTATCGGAGAATAAATCTCGAGCCAATCTTAAAGAAGATAGTACTCAAACACGATAGAAACAGCAAGATCAGATCACGCAATTATAGAGAAAATAGTTGGGTCTGGCTTCACAATCCCAATGAAGTCTTTAAGTCGTTAACCTACAGGGTTTAGTGAAAAACCTAAGGTTAAAGGAGAATCGACTCTAGCTTATACAACTAGTATCACACAGGAGGTGTGGGGATTAGGTTTCCCAGTTGCTAGAGTTCTCTTTTATATAGTTTTCAAATCAGGGTTTGCAATCTAAGTTACCTTGGTAACAAGGCATTCAATATTCACCATTAGATGAAACCTGATTAGATTCAAGTTAACTTAGCTTGTTATACACAAATGAAATGTACCCTCATTTAGGTTTAGTAACCGTACCTAAACGTGTTCACCATGTTGGCTCAACCGTAGTTAACCGAGGTTAGCTATTTGAACACTCTCATATCAACCTTATTCATCTTAACCATAACTAGTTCAAATGACTCAAATGAAACTAGTTAAATAGTTGTTCAGTTGCTATATTCTCATAGAAGTATACAAGAACACAATTAAAGCAAAATCGGTTTGATTCACTTGAATCAATTCATGAACATTATAGCTACGGTTTGCAAAGAATACATTCCTTAATATATAAATGTATTAGTTCATGAGCCAACCGATTTTAGAACTTTAACCACTCAAGTATGCAAATGGGTACGCATACTTAAGTAACCTGTCTGAGTTTTGGTTCATTAGTATGCACAGGGTACGCATACTTAGTACACTTCCAAAACCCAGCATAAATTCCCGGACCTATACCTTACGCAGTATGTGTACCGGTATGTGTACTTGGTACACAGAATTTCATAACTACAAGTATGTATACGGGTATGCATACTTTACTTACGGTCATGGATCACATACATGCAAGAATGCACACTATGTTTATAATCCAATGATGGTTAAGTATTCTAAACTCTTATTTCAATCATTGAAACTTTATTAGAGGATGATAATAGCCGTTTTCACACACTATTAACATCAAAGAAATATTCAAGTTTTTTAAAGAATCATAACGAAACATTCCAAGTTTACACCAATGATTGTATCACACAAACCATATAAGATGTTACTCGATGATTTTCACATGATCATCTTTTGACTTTCGTCAAGAATATAAGATGAACTTGGTTGAAGCGAAATCTTACCAACACATATTCCGAGAAATATATAAGCGAGTTAAACTCAGCACGAAATCTCAAATGTGTATAATCGACAACTATATAGTAATACGACTTTTGTGTCAATATAGGAGATAGAGTAGAAATAGACATTCCAAGTGATAGATGAGTTTTAGCCTCCACATACCTTTTGTTGATGAAGTTCCACAAGCTCTCCTTAGTAGTTCTTCGTCTTCAATTGATGAACGTCGTGAAGTCTAATGCTCAACCACACAATCTATCCTAGTCCGTGACATTACTATAAGTAGACTAGAAATCAAGACTTATAGTTTTGATCACTAATATTGACAAACAAGCTTGAGATAGCAACGCTTGCGAGTTCGACCAAGCAGTGCTCTTACAATCTCCCCCTTTGTCAATTTTAGTGACAAAACTATCAATACATATGGATTACAAAATAAATAAACTTTGTAGCTTCTCATCCAAATGCTTCATCTTCTTGGTTCTTCAACATTACTCGAAATCTTCGTCACTTCCAAGTACTCCAATGATTCCAAAGGTGTTCAATTCCGCATCATTGTAGTTGAAGATCCGTAGCTATAACAATGAGAAAACAGTTGCTCTCAATCATTGTTATACAGTGTCATAGTATCATTATACAACATTAAAGTCCAATTGTATCACAACTTTGACAACAATACTATGGTGATATGTATCACTCACCCTTAGTCAATACTTCATCTCAACATGAAAACCACTCCCCCTTACATAATGATCCGTAAACCATATGTGTTTGTAGCATGAACTACACATTAATTCTCCCCCCTTTTTGTCAATATAAATTGGCAAAGGTACGGAAACTAGTGGGATCCTCATGAAATTTTCATAGAGATAATTCATGACCAAAAGAGAACAACATACCAACTTGTTTAGATGTCATCAAATAGCCGAAACTAAATGCATTCATCAAGGAGTTTATAAAGATACAAGATAACCCCTATAATATTCCACAGCTGCACTCCACACAAGGATTTGGCAATTAAGCACAAGTTCAATTAAGAACTCTCCCCCATAAAATATCATTCCCGAAAGAACAACAAGAGAGACCTTACTTTTACAAGAAAAGAAGGATTTCTTTGGACATTAACAAATCACATGAAACATAAATTTGTATCCAAAAACTCAATTTAACTAACCACAAGAGAACCCATGATTAATTTAATCGGAAATGCTCACATAAGTGAACTTATGGAGCCGCACAGTACATACACAAATATGTGGATCAGGGAAAGAGCAATACTGCTGAATAATCAAAGATTCATTCTATTTTTCATCACTATTTGTACAATGACATATAATAGACTTAATCTTTGTAAACAAAAGTTCATCCTATCTTCCATCAATATTTGCATAATGACATAATAGGCTTAACTTTTGTTGTCAAAAGTTCATTCTATCTTTTATCAATAAATGACTTATGATAGACTTAACTTTTGAGCAAATATGGAACAATCATAGTTCACGGACGCAAACACACATATCCCATAACAAGTTGCAATATATAAAACCATAAAGATTAATACTGCAAAATCATCTTCCAAATAAACTTTAGAATTTAAATAAATAAATCTAAAACTTTGCAAGATGAAAATCGTTGGCAATAGCTATGTGTACTCATAATAATTGTTATTCCAAACCCCAGTTATCCTTCTTAAAACACAAGAATAAATTCTCATAAGAAGTTTCCTAGACATCAAAACAAACTCGTAATGCACATAAAAGGTGGTTTGTCCTTAGTGGTAGAATCAATCTTTTTCGCACGGATTTACACCAAGAATAGCTACCAAAGGCGTATAAAAAGATTTTATTAACAAATAAGAACATACAAAGTCAATAATGACCATGCACCATAGTTCACATAAGATGATTGTGAACACTCAAGAATCACATAGCAATGCGTACTACTGCCCATTCTTGAACTTCCTTCTTTGTGATTCACCAACTACATTCTTTTAAAATCTACAAATGAGCTTAGAAGAGTGTTACTCCAAGAATCCAAGTTCCCAAGTCCAAGAGAAGTGGAACAAGTGCGACGAAACGGAGCAAAACACTCAAAAACAAGATACGGGACAAAGACAAATCTTAACTCATCCAAATTCAAAAATTATCATCTCCATTTTGAATAAAATTCAAATAGGAAGAGAATGCAAAAAAAATGAGGTCTCCGAGTTCGGACGAAGAAGATATGGCCAAAACAGGTTTACCGAATATCGACGTCTATAGGCAAGTATGCGTACGGGTTTGCAAACGAATTTTCTTGACCTGGAGCAGTATGCAAACGGGTATGCATACTAAATTCCCTAGATTTTGATTTTAAATGATGGTATGCATACCTGGTATGTGTACCATGAAGTCCAAACATCCCGAACTACTATTTTCAAACCTAAACATAACAGGGCATTCCTTGGTGAGGAAGCACTTACAACACAATCAAGTTGTGTTGAGGCGAACAATGTCTTGCTCACCATAAGTGACTTTTGGAATATCATGAAAGAGATCGATTTTAGAACCTTTAACATCCAAATCCATCTTTCCAAAGAAATTTTTAAGTTCCAACATCATGGATACTGCCTTTTCCATAGTCATGGAATTTTCTGGGAGATCATTCCTTTTACACTCAAAACATTATTGACTTTCTTTGGTATCCACTTCTGAGTGCTTTTAGGAACAACCAGAACCTTCTTCCCATTTCTCTCTTCAATAATTCTCGGAAGAGAATTGGATTGACTATTCTTTTGCAAGTTAGTCTTTCTCCAATTGGGAGCATCGGATCTTGTCTTCGTATTTACGAAGTTATCCTTTTGATAACCATTACGAATGCGAAAAAGATTCGTATGACGTTTATAGGCAAATCTAGGTTTATCACAACACTGATTCCTTTGCCTAAAGTTGGGACAGTTACAACCTGTAACGTTAAGGGGATTAGTCTTAACTTATGATCTTGGTTTCACAACTTCTTGTGATGCCCAAACAAGAACATCATGTAGTTTCTCATTCCTTATACGAAAACAACATCTCCTTTCTAGGTGACCTTTATTTCCTCAATAGTGGCAAACATAAGGAATGTCCTTACCTCGATCTGTGTGTGCTGACTTTGGAGATTGATATACTTTGCTCTTTTGAACCTTAACTGCCGGTGAAGGTATTTCACTTTTTCCATCAGTGGAAACCTTTTGTTGAGAAGAATCACTAGCCTTAACAAATTTTACCTCTTTGCTTATACTTGGAGCATCTATTCCCTTATAGCCCAATCCTCGTGTATCACGATGATTTTTACTTGCTCCTAGCATAGTGTTTAATTTTCTTGAACTAGTATTGAACTTTTTCAAGTCATCTTCCAACATCTTGATTTTATCAAGAGCGGCAGCTAAATCATCCTCAAGGCATTTTTCTCGAGCGAGAAAAGCGCTTTCTCTATCATCAAAACTTGCTTGCTGAGAGTTAATTCTTCCTTCAGTTTCTGCAAGTTTCTCTTCCAACAAGAAGTATTTTTTATAAACATGATCACATTCAAGTGACTTTCTACTCAGGTTTTCCTCGGTATCTTTGAGGACCGATTCGCAAGAGCGATTCCGACCATAAAGACCTCCGTAAATCCTTTTCGATTTCTTGTTTTCTCGACAGAGAGGAGTCATAAGAGGTGTGACATGAGAAGTTTTAATCTTCTTCATTTTCAACGAATCCAAAATCTTAACATACTCTGAGACTTCCTCATCAACATCTCTATCAATATCTGAATCACCTTCATCAGAAAGTTCATCCAACTGTTCTTCTAGGAGTGTTTCCCAATCAACAGTTGTTAGAGCATAGCTCGGTTGAACCCACCAAGCGTTGGTATGTCAAGTTTGGTTGTCATATTTAATTCCAAAACTCGAGTCGCTTAATAAGTAAATTAGAGTCAACTTCGTCAGGTTAGACTAGAAACGATAGAATTATTGTGCTCCAATTACTCGCAAAGATCTGAAGATGGATTGAAGACAACAAAGACATTTTCCTTCAGCTTGAGGTTAGTAACTACGACTTGACTTGTTCCATTTCTATCTTGTTTCTTTCAAATCTTTTAGATTGAAAACATAACATGCAAGGTCCTATTATTATGATCAAAGTATTAAGGAATTATAATACGAAGTATAACGTTTATCTTTTGAACTTCGTATATAAGACATCGACATAATCGTATGAATGCTATTGTGATTATGTATGGGTATAGGTGAAGATTTCGTCCTAGGAAACAATGTTTTACATTCGTTTAAAGGAAGTATATTCATAAACTTGTTTTGTGAATCGAAAGGGAAATCGCTAGGCTTATTGGTATTGTTATTCATTGCAAATCTTTGGATTACCAATATGTGTATTTAGTATAACCGTTCATAACTTGTTTATGTATCTTGGTAAAACTAATCACAAGGCCTGACTTTTGTATTGGTATGACTTTTATTAGTGAAACCGATCTTAAGTAATCACCTGAGATTGTATGATCGATATTTTTTAATTGGTGTGACCAACTCTAGACATTGGGTAACCGATCCTAGTAAGAGGTATGACCGATCACAAGTATGTGGAATTGATCCTTATAAGAGAAGCAATAAGTCTTAGAAATTGGTGTAACCGATCCTATGACTTATGCAACCGATCATAAGTAAATATGGTAACCGATCCTGGTACTTAGTTAACCTATTTTTGGAAACTAGTGTGACCGACCCTAGTACCTGAAAAGACGAGGGTACCCAAATATAACTCAATCTAAAACTTTTCCACCTATAAGCCCTTTCTCCGAAAGTGATTGTCTATGGACTGAGTCGAGACAATACAACTAATCGGTTCACACTTCATGTGATCGTCTATGGATACGAGATCGAGACAATATGACAACAAGATAACTTGTGTGATTGACTATGGATACAAGATCGAGACAATACAACAACAAAGTATGTTTACTTGATAATAGGTTCGGACTTAACCAAACACTATAGGATTGCTATCAAGTAAATAGGAATTAACGTTTGTGTATTTTACTTCTAATTATAATAAAACAATTATAATTGCGGAAATAGAAAATTAAAAGACACAGCAAGATTTTGTTAACGAGGAAACCGCAAATGCAGAAAAACCCCGGGACCTAGTCCAGAATTGAATACTCTCAGAATTAATCCGCTATACAAAATCAAACCAACTTCGTATAGTTAAGACCAAGCAACTAAACCTATAGTTCACCTAGTTCCCTCAGTATCTCTGCGCCTCCAACTTGCAATAAGTCACGCACTTGGAACAATTCCTTTGGTTCGTATTCCAAACAGTAAAGGAACAACAAATCTGTTCGGTAACAACTCTTTTCAAACAACGTGGTATGAGTTTGACAAAAGGCTCTTTCGTTTATCCCAATAAACTCCTTTGTCAGGTTCTTAGATCTATCCAATAACAACTACCAAAGTAATTGTTTAGATTTTTCAATCAATACTTTGAATCACAAAGAATTGTATTGTTTCCGATCTTCTCAACTAATCAATCCAATCTATCACAAATATAAACCGATTATAGTTGGATCCCTTTCCAGCCGAACCAAGTTTTGTGCACACCAAAGATTATGAACCCAAATCAAAAATCTTCTTCATCTTCAAATCTTCTTAGATCTTCAATAAACACCTGCACATAAACAACTTGAATCTCTTGTGATCAATCACACACAAAACGGAGTCTGTTAACAATGGATTATCACAAGACGTCTTTAGATCTACAAACAATCTAAAGATCTCCCGTCGAAACTTCGATCTAGTTTGGGTGAATCTTATATCAGAAGAGAAGATTCTTAAGCATAAACAAACTAGGTGCAATCAAAGTTCAACAACCGTTAATCAATCAAATCAATCGAAAACTAATAATAAACTGCAATTATCTAGTTTCCCACCAACGGTACTAATAGAGCTTCTCAATCCCAAAGAAGTCTTTAAACCGAGCGGCCGTAAGAGATTTCGCCTTATTAGGTTACTTTCCTCTCCGAATAGGCGGCTCCACCAATAATAACACAACTAGGTAGTTTTGCTGGCTCTGAGGATTAGTTTGCTAGAAATGAAAACTTCAGTATTTATAGACAAGGAAGTTTGGACACCAAGGAATTTCCAAAATCGAAAATATTCTCAAGATATGTAATATATTTCCAAATTCGTTTTTCATAATTCCAGGAAATGCTCTGTCCAAATATTGACCGAAATCTCAGTAGAAAATCTCCAACTAGTAAATGCACATTACTAATATTTATTGTCTAAAGATATGCATTTTAATTGCTGGAAATTAAAAGCATATAAAACTAAAAACCTTAATTAAAAGATTCTCAATTTATTTTGATCCGGGATTCTCCTTTAGCTATTAAGGAATATCTTTGAACAATAAAAGATAAGAGTTACTTCACATGTTCAAAGTATGTCGACATCTTTACTTTGTAAATCCTTTTTCATATTTACAATCTTGGAACCGATTTGCCATACTTTCAAACAAGTTTAGAATTAGTTCATCTGACTTCCAAGAACTACATGATTGATTATCCTATCAAATCACCATTAATGGGTTTCACGGTTCTACCTCAACATAAAGTTTCGGTTCTACCTCTAAGTGGGTACTAGGATCGGTTACACTAGTTACCATAAAATGGCTAACTAAGTACTAGGATCGGTTACCACTTCTTATGGTAAAACTTGTGATCGGTTGACCAAGTTATAGGATCGGTTACACCAACTTACTAAAACTCGTTAAACCTCTTACAAGGATCGATTACACACTCTCTTGTGATCGGTTACACCTCTTACTAGGATCGGTTACCCTATGTATAGTATTTAGTCACACCAATTTCAAGATATCGATCTTACCATCTCAGGTGATTACTTAAGATTGGTTTCACTAATAAAAGTCATACCAATACAAAAGTCAGGCCTTGTGAATACTTTTTTACCAAGATACATAAACAAGTTATGAACGGTTATACTAAACACACATATTGGTAATTCAAAAAGATTTGCAATGAATAACAATACCAATAAGCCTAGCGATTTCCCTTTCAATTCACAAAACAAGTTTATGAATTTACTTCCTTTAAACGAATGTAAAACATTGTTTCCTAGGAAGAAATCTTCACCCATTCCCATACATAATCACAATAATATTCATACGATTATGTCGATGTCTTATATACGAAGTTCAAAAGATAGACGTTATACTTCGTATTGTAATTCCTTAATACTATGTCTAACTAGAGTATAATCATTCACAGCTTCGCAGTTATGTTTTCAATATGCACGACTTGAAAGATACATTGGGAATGAAATAGTTCAAGTCAAATATTACTAACCTCAAGTGGAAGGATGATGTCGTCGTTGTAGTTCTTTACTTCTTCACATTCTTCAAGTTTTCACGTAATACTTGTAAGTCTCATATCCTAGTAACTTTCTAGCTAACCTATACGAAGTTGACTCTAGTAAATAATCAAGCGACTCTTTAAATGAGTTTTGATTCACTAAAATATGACAACCAAACTTGACATACCAACGCTTAGTGGGTTCAACCGAGCTATGCTCTAACAGTACCCACATGGAGGTAGAACCGAAACTTGTTTTTGGTAGAACCGTTAAACCCATGATTGGTGATTTGATATGATAATCAATCACATAGTTCTTGGAAGTCAGATGAACCAATTCTAAACTTGTTTGGAAGTGTGGAAAATCGTTCCAAGATTGTAAATATGAAAAAGGATTTACAAAGTAAAGGTGTCGACATACTTGAACATGTGCATAAATCTTATTTATTAATTGTTCAAAGATATTCCTTGATACTCAAACCGGAATATTCCTAATATCTTTTGATATTTGGAAATATGCTTTTAATATATTAATATTCGAAAATATATTATTATGATAATTTCATAAATGTGTTTTTAACACATTCGGAATTAATATGATAATATTTTGTATTTATATGGAAATTTTCGGAAATGTGTTTTTAACACATTTATTATGAAAATTCGGAATTAAATATTAATGTGTTTTTAACACATTTTATATTAATAAGCATATCTCTTGATTTATATTAGTAAAGTATTTTATATACTAGTTAATATTTTTGTTAACAATACAAGAGAGATTTCGGTAATATTAATTGAATATTAATTGTAAAAAATAACAAAACCGAAAATGTGTATTTATTACATATCTTTGATAATTTTTGGATTTTGGTAATTACTTGATATTCAAACTTCCTTGATCTATAAATACTCAAGTTTGCATTTCGAGCAAACTATCCTAAGAGCTAGCAAAACTACCTTGTTGTGTTGTTACTGGTGGAGCCGTCTATCCGGAGAGGAAAGTACCCTAATTAGGCGAAATCTTTTACGACCGCTCGTTTAAAGACTTCCGTGGGATCAAGAAGCTCTACGAGTACCATTGGTGGGAAACTAGATGATTGCATTGTTATTTTAGTTTTCGATTATTGATTTGATTTACTAACGGTTGTTGAATCTTTGATTGCACCTAGTTTGTTTATTCTTGAGAACCTTCTCTTCTGATATAAGGCTCACTCAAACTAGATCAAAGATTTAACGTTTCTACGGATCTAAGTTTTTCTAGATCCATAAGATAGATTCATTGATTTTCCATTGTTAACAGACTCCGTTCTGTGCGACAAATCAATAAGGAATCAAGTTTGTTTTTGCAGGTTGTTACTTTGAAGATTAAATCGAAGATTGAAGACTTTTATTCTTGTGTTTTGATCTTGGTGTAACTTTCTGTGACTTGATTTTCGGGGATTAAAAGGTTGTTTATTTTCGATAAACATAAGCCTTTTTAGATCAACAAGAATACTGCTGAAGCTGAGTAACTAGGATTTTAGTTTACCTAGTATTGTCTACACGAAGTTGCAAGTTTACCTCTTTGTAGCGTCTTAATTCATTGAGTATTCAAATCTGGACTAGGTCCCGGGGTTTTTCTACAAGATTGTAGTTTTCCTCGTTAACAAAATTCTGGTGTGTGCTTTACTTTATTTCCGCATTATAATTGTGTTTATATTATAATTAAAGTAAATACACTTGTACGTTAACTAGGCACTTGATATTTATCTTATAAGGTTTCGGTTATACCATATTATTATCAAGTGAACACTTTGTTGTAGATTGTCTCGATTTCATATCCATAGACGATCACACAAAGTGTATTGGATTGCTCCACTTGACTTTGATATTCTCACATTGTTAGGCCAGTCCGGACTAACCCTATTTCAAGTGGACACCGTGTTGAAATATTCCTTGAGTGATTGTTGCTCCAAGAGGTTTATACACGGTAGAGATTGAATATGTTGTGATCAAATAAAAAGACTCTGGAGTATTTGGGTACCCTCGTCTTTTCAACAGTTTTTACATCAAGAGAATGTTTAGGTATTGACTTAGATGTGACAGTTCCCTCAGGTGAATCCAAGCTTTCAGAATCATCTGGTAATTTCTGAACTGGTACGATATTAGAGATAGACTCGTCCATAATAATCAGATTGCTACAAACAGAGACTTATGAGGTCTTAAACGTTTTTGCCTGCTCTGATACCAATTAAAAATAAGGGGGTAAAACAACCACACCCAATATTTCGTTTGGAAATCTGAATAGACAAACTCCAATATACTCTCAAGAGAATCAACTAGACAGTTAGACTCAATCTAGAAAAAAGTATATCAAAGAGTTTTATATCTCTATCTCTTAATTCAATCCGTCATTAGCAAATAGGAATTTGCGAGCCCGATTGAATATAAGAGGAATAACTTGAACGGTACCAAAGACCAATGTTCAAGGATCAATCAATTTCAATCAACAATCAAAGGTTGGATTTCCTAATTGATCGATTCAACGTACAACCTGTGATATTTCAATTATATAACAAAATATAATGCGGAAAAGAAATAACACAGACACCAGAATTTTGTTAACGAGGAAAACCGCAAATGCAGAAAACCCCCGGGACCTAGTCCAGATTTGAACACCACACTGTATTAAGCCGCTACAGACACTAGCCTACTACCAATGAACTTCGGACTGGACTGTAGTTGAACCCTAATCAATCTCACACTGATTAAGGGTACAGTTGCGCTCCTTACGTCTCTGATCCCAGCAGGATACTACGCACTTGATTCCCTTAGCTGATCTCACCCACAACTAAGGGTTGCTACGACCCAAAGTCGAAGACTTGATAAACAAATCTGTCTCACACAGAAAAGTCTATTGGAATAGATAAATCTGTTTCCCACAGAAATACCTACGAGTTTTATTCCGTCTTTTGATAAATCAAGGTGCACAAGAACCAATTGATAAACCGGACTTATATTCCCGAATAACAGCCTAGTATTATCAATCACCTCACAATAATCTTAATCGTATGGTAGCGAAACAAGATATTGTGGAATCACAAACGATGAGACGAAGATGTTTGTGACTATTTTTTATCTTGCCTATCGGAGAATAAATCGCGAGCCAATCTTAAAGAAGATAGTACTCAAATACGATAGAAACATCAAGATCAGATAACGCAATTACAGAGAAAATAGTTGGGTATAGCTTCACAATCCCAATGAAGTCTTTAAGTCGTTAACCTATAGGGTTTCGTGAAAAACCTAAGGTTAAAGGAGAATCGACTCTAGCTTATACAACTAGTATCACACAGGAGATGTGGGGATTAGGTTTCCCAGTTGCTAGAGTTCTCCTTTATATAGTTTTCAAATCAGGGTTTGCAATCTAAGTTACCTTGGTAACAAAGCATTTAATATTCATCGTTAGATGAAAACCTGATTAGATTCAAGCTAATATCTTTCAACCGTTAGATCGAACTTAGCTTGTTATACACAAATGAAATGTACCCTCATTTAGGTTTAGTAACCGTACCTAAACGTGTACACCATGTTGACTCAACCGTAGTTAACCGAGGTTAGCTATATGAACACTCTCACATCAACTTTATTCATCTTAACCATAACTAGTTCAAATGACTCAAATGAAACTAGTTAAAGAGTTGTTCAATTGCTATATTCTAATAGAAGTATACAAGAACACAATTGAAACAAAATTGGTTTGATTCACTCGAATCAATTCATGAACATTATAGCCACGGTTTGAAAAGAATGCATTCCTTAATATATAAATGTATTAGTTCATGAGCCAACCGATTTTAGCACTTTAACCACTCAAGTATGCAAATGGGTACGCATACTTAAGTAGCCGGTCTGAGTTTGGGTCCGCCAGTATGCAAACGGGTACGTATACTTAGTACACTTCCAAAACCCAACATAAATTCATACCATACGCAAGTATGCGTAACGGTATGTGTACTTGGTACACGGAATTTCACAACTACAAGAACGCATATGGGTATGCATACTTTAGTTCTGGTCATGGATCACATACATGCAAGAATGTACACTATGTTTATAATCCAATGATGGTTAAGTATTCTAAACTGTTATTTCAATCATTGAAACTTTCTTAGAGGATGGCAATAGCCGTTTTCACACACTATTAGCATCAAAGCAATTTTCAAGTTACATAAATAATCATAACGAAACATTCCAAGTCTACACCAATGATTGTATCACACAAACCATGTAAGATGTTACTCGACGATTTTTATATGATCATCTTTTGACTTTCGTCAAGAATATAAGATGAACTTGGTTGAAGCAAAAGCTTACCAATACATATTCCGAGAAATATGTAAGCGAGTTAAACTCAGCTCGAAATCTCAAATGTGTATAATCGACAACTATATAGTTATACGACTTTTGTCTCAATATAGGAGATAAAGTAGAAAAAGACTTTCCAAGTGATAGACGAGGTTTAGTCTCCACATACCTTTTGTTGATGAAGTTCCACAAGCTCTCTTTAGTAGTTCTTCGTATTCAATTGATGAACGACGTGAAGTCTAATGATCAACTACACAATCTATCCTAGTCCGAGACATTACTATAAGTAGACTAGAAATCAAGACTTATAGTTTTGATCACTAATATTGACAAACAAGATTGAGATAGCAACGCTTGCGAGTTCGACCGAGCAGTGCTCTAACAGAGAGCTTTCGTGATCCGTGACGTAAGAAATTTTAAAGATAACACTGAGTTTGATATTATCCTACAGTTTGTGATAGTATGAAATAGTACGAGACATTACTATAAGTAGACTAGAAATCAAGACTTATACTTTTGATCACTAATATTGACAACAAGCTTGAGATAGCAACGCTTGCGAGTTCGACCGAGCAGTGCTCTAACAGAGAGATTTCGTGTCCCGTGACGTAAGAAATTTTTAAGATAACACTGAGTTAGATGTTATCCTACAGTTGGTGATAGTATGTGATTGACAAAAAATCATGAATGTAGATGACAACATATAGCATATACCAAACAACTAACAACTATAAGGTCCTAGAGCTCTATGCTAAGAAAGAGATTAGGTCGAGTTAAATATAGTAAGTTTCTCAGCTCGAGCATGAATTAAAGATGATTACTTAATAGAGACCGATACAAGACAATTAATATCATGACACGTGCAAGACATGATTTTTGGAGAAAGAAGCGAAGTCAAGACGAAGGTTGTCAGAGTCAAAACTTGGAGATCGAGAGCTAATGAAAATTACAGGTCGATAAAGTAACGTACTAACTGGCCATTAAGAAAGTAAGTTAATAACCGATGTCCCACATTAGACATACTCTTAGTGGGATTCACACGTAAGTCTAACAAAGCTCATCTTTTAAACTAAGACATATTATTCATTCTAACTTGATCAATAAGAATTATATTTTCTCTCTCCTATTTTCCTTTAGAACTCAAGTGTGTTAACTGGACAAATCCTAATTAGACTAAAAACTAAGTAATCGACAGACGAAGAACGATAATCGATCAGATCAACTCAGGAAATGAATTCAGACTAATAACCACATCTCAATCTCGTATAGGTATGTAATTCCAAATAGTAAAATATGCATTTTTTGTTGGTGGCGGCTAAGGCTGCATCACATTATTTTTCATCATCATCTCACGCTAGATATTATTTATCCATAATTATCCTTTATTTGGGTGAAAAATGATTTTTTTATGAAAAATAGCTTACAATATAGTTATCTCAAATCATGAATCTGAATATTATTATTAATTATACATGTTTAATTTCTTCATCTGCATCATAATCTCATATGAAATCAACATGCATTCATGATCGTATCATTTCTATCTTAATCTGCATCTAAATCATATATATTGATCTTTAAATAATTATTTCTATTTATTTTATCTGTTATCTGAAAATGAGTTTGCATAAAGCGTATTATAATCTCTTATCTCGATATGCATTAGATTCATATAGATCAATCGGCATTTTATTTTATTTTATCTCAAATCAGAGCATTGATTAGTTGAATCTAATGATAATTGCTATCTTTATCTTAATAATCTCGTTATTTTGACATCTTGAATGCTTAATATCTCATATAATTATCTCTTTTAACAAAATAAAAAATCATGAATTATGATGTTTTCATTAGAGCACTGCTCGGTCGAGCTTGCAAGTTTTGATATCTCAAGCTTGTTGTCAATGTTAGATGCAAAAAACTATATCTTGATTTCTAGTCTACTAAAGTCAAGTTTCGGACAAGGAATAGAGTATGGTAGTTGAGTATCATACATCACTGAACAATCCTCAAAGATTGAAGACTGAAGATCAAACGAAGACATTTGGAGAACTTCAACGACAAATAGGTATGTGAAGACTTAACCATCCTATTTACCCACGAAACTTCCATTCAACCTTATGATACTATGTCGTACGATTTTAGTATATTTAATATTGCAAAATAGAAATTTCGAGTCAAGCTTGTCTCGATTAATTTATCGAAATATGATTCAAGCAATGGATGTTCTATATCCTTAAAAATCTTGGTTAAGAGCAATTTGCTGTTCATGAACTATTTTTGTTTCAATTTGATCATTGGAAATTTCTCAATCCATGATATTTATTATCTATGACGATTGGGAATGTTTCAAATTGTTTATTACCCTAGTAATCGGAGTTCTAGAATAAGGGTAGGTACGCATACCCAGTACACTTACAATTTAGGTTCTAAGTTCGTGAATGAGAGGGAGGTACGCATGGCAAGTACGCGTACCCCTGAGATCTGAGTTCGTGAACGGCTAAGGATACACATACGTGATACGTTTACCCCGATTGTCTGAGTTCACAGACTGGTCCATAGGTATGCATACCCCTATACATACCTACCCAATATCGAACTAGGCAAATGCACATAAACTATTTCACAAATAGGTTTGGCATTTCTGCAATTCTCATAAACACTTTTAAGAAAACTTTGTTCACTAAATCACTTTGTGTTTCTGAATCATGTTATAAGTATTAAGTGTTAATGAATACTACTTTTGCTTGAAAATTCATAGGGCATATTTTCCAATACGAACTATATAGTGTATATCATTGTACACGGTTCCAGAAGCTTGGACCATAATGTATATACTTCTATGTAATTTTAATACAAACTTCTCACATGCTTACATGAATTCCTAATAATAATTTCATCTGAACTGAAAAAGTGTTTGCTTGGATCTCAAGTCTCAATCCATGACACTTTTGTTCCCTAGTTGCTTGCTAGAGTCGTCCTCTAAAAACCTAGGTTTCCTCTGAGAAACATAATTAGGTTACAACTTAAAGACTTCACTAAGGGATTCATGAATCCAGGTTAGACTATCTTTTACCTGATAGTATGTATCCTGATTTTGTTCTTATCGACCTTCGAGGCTCCTTTTATCTTAGATTAGGAACGAGATAAATAGTAATCGCAAAGTTCTCTTCATACCATATTTTGTGATTCCTCAAGATAGATATTTAAACTCTTCTTTGATTTGTTTAGATTGTTCTTGAGATGTGATTAGTAATTAAGGCTTCTCAACTAACTGAGTGTAAGTGTTTCGGATTCATGAGGTTTGATAGACTTTGTCTATTGCAAACAGATTTCCAAACCTAGATCTAAAGATCAAAAAAGAAATCAAATAGGCTTATCCAGCAGTTAAAGGTAAACTTGAATTAAAACTCTTCACCTAAGTTGAAGCAACTTTTGGGATGTAAGGACGTCAGCCAAGGGAATCAATTGCATAGAGCCTTGTAAGGTTCAAGAGACATAAAGGAGCATGACTGTAGCTGGTATACTTGGAGGGTTAATTCGGTTTCAACTACATTCCAATTCAAAGTATGATAGTAAGCTAGTATTTATAGCGGTTTAATACAGTTTGGTGTTCAAATCTGGCTGAGGTCCCGGGATTTTTTTGCAGTTGCAGTTTTCCTCGTTAACAAAACTTTTGGTGTCTTTTTTTTTGTTTTCCGCATTATATTGTTTTATCTTTATAATAGGAATATCATAAGTAGTTCGTAATCAATCTTGGTAGTTTAAGTCCTTATTAATTGTGATCAATAACGAGAATTTTTCTTATTGAATTCTTATCTTGAAAGATAGATTACAAGTTTTATACTTGTCGTAATTTGAATCCTCTTGATTTGGATACGACTAGATTGTTCTTGGATATTGATTTGTGATATCGTCCCAGAAATTTTTTGTACAATCAGGTTCATACTTCTTACTCTAGACATATTGGTTGCGGAAGAGATAAGAGAAAAATTGTATATACATATTGTTCAAGGATCTTTAATTTAGATCTACTTGTAATTGTATTAGGTTTTCTCCATACAGGTTTTCGAACGAGAGAGTTGGTGGTATACTTGGTACCCGCTTCTTTTCAGTTTTTATCATAACTTTAGTAGATCCTAACCGATCTAATGTTAATCATATAAATTTAAAGTCCTGCATTTTTCATATAAATTTAAAGTCCTGCATTTTTTAAGCATAAAATCTTCATTCGTCACAAACGTAACCAACATAGATTTGATGAATATTCTGGATTCAGAAGTTTCCAGATCTTTATAGTAAAAAAAATTTAAAAGAAGAAATTTAAAGTTTCTGCATTATAATGTATTTTTCCATCAAGATCTAAAAAATCACTTTGTTATATAGAATTAATGGGGAATCCCTCTGACTGAATCTTTTATTAGATTTTGAATCTGTTGAATATCAATTATCGGATCTCAAAAAACATATAATATGCATGTTTCGTGGATACAAACAAGCTTCATTTGTGAATATTTATGTTTCAGGAAAGAGACAGTAATCTCAGATCTAAAAGACCGATTATCAGTCGTAACATCTTAAACCTCACGTGTTGTTTGTCATAATGTGTAGTACAAGAAAAATGAAAACTCAAACACCAAGAAGAGTTTTTCACCTCAACCTAGGGTCAATTCACGAGGCCGAGCAACTACATCTACATCTCCAGTAATACATGAGGTCGAGTAAAATTGCTAGCTCGACTTCTACCTAAGAAAAGAACTTCTCGAGGTGAAACATATGTTACACCATAAACTGTTTTAGGTCTTGATGGAAATATAGTTGCTATTTTGGTTGGACCAGTGGTTATACCACAACAAGAGATAATAAATCTCATTTGAGTTCCACCAATCACATGTTCCAAGACTTGTTAAAGTCGATCTCAACTTTACTGAAAGAGTCAATCAAATGACTTCGCATTGACTACAACAGCTCCAACTATTAGTATAACTCAACCGTTTTCAGCAATAAACATATCTCAGCAACCTGCTACATCATTACCGAATATCCATCAAGCAACAACTCAAACATTACATCTCAATGTCCAATCATTACTTATCTACCTCCAGGGATGGAATCTCTGAGCCAAGTAAAATTGTTACTTTAAAACACAGTCCAGGAGTCAGTTGACTTTAAATTGAAGAGGAATTTTAAGGAGCAAAAAGATAAGTTTAAGTTGTTGATTAACAAGCCAATGGTTGACTACACTTATGCCAAAGATGGTCGACTCTCAAAAGAAGTGAGAGAACTTAAACTGCGGGAGAAATTTTATTTTCTCAACTTCAGGTGTTTCAAAGGAGATAGGATCCTAATGAAAACGTGTTTCACTGTGAGCAGCAAATGGCTCTGTATCTTGAGAACACCCTTATCATGACATGTTTCTTTCCGAGCAATCTGGCAGATGTTGTATTAACTTGGTCTCGATGTTTACCATCAAACTCAATTCGAACATTCCAGAAAATCAATGAATTGTTGATACTCATGCAATATCATGCAAGCTGATATACTTGAAGGTGTTTTTAGGGTTAACCAATAGGTATATGAGAGCTTGAAAGACTTCCTCGGGAGGTTTAAATACGCAGCAGCACCCGTCGAGAAGACACAAGAGAAATTCCTCGGTAACCTTTTTAAAAATTCTTTGCTACAAGGAAAGATCAGGGATTCCTTCACTGGCTCAATCATGTCTTCTCGTGAAAAAGTTTACAATAAGGCAGTAAAATGGGTCAGAAGGGAGTAGAACAACTTGATCTCACATACGTCAATGACCTCAGAAAAAAGAAAAGGAAAAGAAAAGATGTGACTGACTAAACTAGTTCACTATCTCCACGACAAAACTCTACAACTTAATGACAATTTTTATGATAATCCACTATTATGGGTCATAAAGCGGACGATATATTAAAATAACTATAAACTCTTTAGTTTCTCAAAAGAGGTGAAGGAAACCAACCTAAACTTTTTGATTTCCGACCCCTGTCTGAAAATTGTGCTTATAATTAGCAACAATGACTTTATTATCTCCCTTAGATTTAACGACTAATATTCCTAAACATAATATTATTTAATGTTAAACTTCGACTTGTGTCGCGGGATCAGAAAAGGTGGAAAAGATATCACCTACATCACTACTCCTTCTTTAAGGGTAAAGAGAGGAGAATATTCGATCAGAGCAAAGATCTAAGATCTAATACCTTGGTCGTATCGCCTGTCTACTTAAAATAGTAACACCATCTTGATGATTTGCTAAATCATATCTCTAAGCTAAGTCGTTAAAGCATACCTTTTAGCTGAGCTGTTAAAGTCTCAAAAGACGACACTAGCCAAAGTTTAGATAAATACAATCTAAAGACTATATTAATAAATAAAATTGGGGCACATATGTAGATGACAAAAAATATCATCTACCAAAATACTTACAACTGTACGGTCTTATAGCTCGGTCCTATTAAAATACTCAAGTCGAGTTAAAAATAATAAGTTCTTATCTCGAGCACGAATTGAAGATGACTCAACATAAATCGATACGATGCAACTGATATAATTACATGTGCAAGACATGAGTTCTGAATCAAGAAGCGAAGACTAGACCAAGGCTGTAAGAGTCATGACCTGGAGATCGGGAGCTAATGAAGATCACAGGTCGAAAAAGTAACTTACTAACAAAGTAAAGTCTGAGTGGATCATGATGTCATCTTCATCTAGACGAGTGGTCCCATTTAGACATACTCTTAGCCTGATTCACACGCTAAGTTACTGTATATAAGCCCAAGAAAGCTCACTTTGTAACATATTATTCGGTCTAACTTGATCAATAAGAATTATCTTATCTCTATTTTATTTCCTACTTTCCTTTAGAACCCAACTGTATTAACCGGCCTAAATATAACTTGGTAAACCCTAATTGTACTAAGTGTTGGAGCATTGCTCGGTCGAACTCACAAGTGTTGCTATCTCAAGCTTGTTGTCAAATTTAGTTGTCAAAACTGTATCTTGATTTCTAGTCTAAAATTGGTAAAGTCTCGGATTAGGATAAAAATATAGTTGAGAAACGGACATCACAACAGTCATCATTGCGTTCTACCGTTTGAAGGCGAAGATCAACCGAAGCTTTTGGAGAACTTATTCAACAAAAGGTAAGTGAAGACTGAACCACCCATTTCTCAAGTTATATTCACCTTTCTATCTTTGAGACGTTGTCGCGTAACTAATTAGACTATCGTAAACATATCAAGAATTTTGGGAACTAAACTTGTTGAAATATATGACTAAGCTTAATGAACATTCCATACTTGGTGAATTTCGGTTAAGGACAATTTATTGTTCGCAATCAAAATCATGATTCTATCATTTGAAAATAGCTTGGAACAGTGATATGTGTCATTTATGTTATTTGGAAATGTTTCGAAGTGATTTAGAGATAAATATAAAACTAATATAAATTCGGATACAAGACAATATACATACCGGTTTACAAACTGGAAAAACTGTTATTGGTCTGAAGCCGTAATACATGTACTTAGTGAAAAAGCGGGGGTACAACAACCACACCCAATATTTCGCTTAGCAATCTGTATGGACTAACTCCAATATACTTTCAAGAGAATCAACTAGACAGTCAGACTCAATCTTAAGAAAAGTATATCAAAGAGTTATATCTCTGTTTCTTAATTCAATCTGCAATAAACAAATAGGAATTTGTGAGCCCGATTGAATATAAGAAATAACTTAGACGGTATCAAAAAGCAATATCCAAGTGTCAACCAATTTAATCAACAACCAAAGGTTGGATTCTCAATTGATTGAACTTACGCACAACCTGTGATATTTCAATTATATAAACAAATATAATGCGGAAAATAAATAACAAGACACCAGAAGTTTTGTTAACGAGGAAACCGCAAATGCAGAAAACCCTCGGGACCTAGTCCAGATTTGAACACCACACTGTATTAAGACGCTACAGACACTAGCCTACTCCAAGTTAACTTCGGACTGAAATGTAGTTGAGCCCTAACCAATATCACACTGATCAAGGTACAGTTGCGCTCCTTACGTCTCTGAATCCCAGCAGGACTCTACGCACTTGATTCCCTTAGCTGATCTCACCCACAACTAAGAGTTGCAATGACCAAAGTCGAAGACTTGATAAACCAATCTGTCTCACACAAAAAAGTCTATTGAGTAGATAAATCTGTCTCCCACAGATAAACCTATGAGTTTTGTTCCGTCTTTTTGTAAATCAAGGTGAACAGGAACCAATTGATATACCGGAATTATATTCCCGAAGAACATCCTAGAAATATCAATCACCTCAAAATAATCTTAATCGTATGGAAGCGAAACAAGATATTGTGGAATCACAAACGATGATACGAAGATGTCTGTGATTACTTTTTATCTTGCCTATCGGAGAATCAATCTTGAGCAAATCTTAGAGAAGATAGTACTCAATACGATAGAACAGGGCAAGATAAGAATACGCAACTACAGAGAAAATAGTTGGGTCTGGCTTCACAATCCCAATGAAGTCTTTAAGTCGTTAACCTATAATGGTTTTAGGAAAAACCTAGGTTAAAGGAGAATCGACTCTAGTACGCAACCAGTATCACACAGGAGGTGTGGGGATTAGGTTTCCTAGTTTCTAGAGTTCTCCTTTATATAGTCTTCAAATCAGGGTTTGCAATCAATGTTACCTTGGTAACAAAGCATTCAATATTCACCGTTAGATGAAAATCTGATTAGACTCAAGCTAATATCTTTCAACCGTTAGATCGAACTTAGCTTGTTACACACAATGAAAAGTGACTTAATTTAGATATGGGTAGCCGTACCTAAACGTGTGCACCTTGTTGGCTCAACAATAGTTAACCGAAGTTAGCCATATGAACACTTTCATATCAACCATATTCATCTTAACCATAACTAGTTCAAATGATTCAAATGAAACTAGTTATAGAGTTGTTCAATTGTTTATATTCTCATAGAAATAGACAAGACAAAATTGAAGCAAAATCGATTTTGATTCAGTCGAATCAATTCATGAACTTTATAGCCACGGTTTGCAAAAGATTGCATTCCTTATTATATAAATGTATTAGTTCATGAACAAACCGATTTTAGAACATAACCTACTCAAGTATGCGAACGGGTACGCATACCTAAGTGGCCGGACTGAGTTTGGGTTCGCCAGTACGCGAACTGGTACGCATACCACCAAACTCATTAAAGTCCCGGAACTTGAATCTCACGCTAGTACGCATACCGGTATGCGTACTTAGTTCCCGGACCTCTACTAAACCAATCAGTACGCATACGGGTATTCATACCATGGTTCTCGAACTTGGATTACACATATGCAAGTACGCATACTGTGCTTATACCATATTGTTCTACACTCTCATTTCAACCATTGAAACATTCTTAGAAGACGGGAATAGCTGTCTCACACAAACTATTAGCTTCAAAGCAATTTACAAGTGATCGAATGATCAATACGAAACATTCCGAGTCTACATCAAATGACTGTCTCACACAAATAATGTAAGATGTTACCAGTAAATTTAGAGCACTGTTCAGTCGAACTCGCAAGTGTTGCTATCTCAAGCTTGTTTGTCAAGTTTAGTTTCCAAAAATATAAGTTTTGATTTCTAGTCAACTTATATCTAAGTCTCGGAATAGGATAGTAAGTGTAGTTGAGCTCTAGACTCCACGGCGTTCATCATACAAAGACGAAGAACTACTCATGAACTTGTGGAACTTCATTGACAAAAAGGTATGTGGAGACTTGAACTTATCTATCACTCAAAAGTCTATCTATTTTATCTCCTATCTTGAGACAAAAGTCGTATTGCTATATAGACTTCGATTATACACATTTGCTATTTCGAGCCGAGTTTATCTCGCTTATCTATTTCTAGAAATATGTGTTGGTAAGATTTCGCTTTGGCCAAGTTCATCTTTACTCGTGATGAAAGTCATGTTGAATATTTCAATAACTTGAAAATCGCTTTGATGAAAAATAGTTTGTGAATAACAACTATATAACATCCTCTAAGAAAGTTTCAATGATTGAAATGAGAGTTTAGAACATTTAACCATCTTTGGATATAAACATAGTGTGTTTTCACATTTGTGTAAAAGTCCAAAACCGGGAACCCAAAGTATGCGTACCCGTACGTGTACTGGCAGTTGTTGGAAATCCGGGTAAGTAGCGGAAAGTTCACGTCTATGAATTTCTGCTGGAGTTTGAAAGTGAAAAATAAACTCATCCGGTTACTTAAGTACGCGTACCTGTTCGCATACTTAGGTAGGTTACTTTCTAAAATCGGTTTGTTTATGAACTAAAACATTTATAAAATAAGGAATGCAATCTTCACAAACCGTGGCTATAATGTTCATGAATTGATTCAAGTGAATCAAAATCGATTTTGCTTCAATTGTGTCTTATATACTTCAATGAGATCTAAGCAATTAAACAACTCTATAACTAGTTCATTTGAGTCACTTGAACTAGTTATGGTGAAGATGAATAAGTTTGATATGAAAGTGCTCATATGGCTAACCATTGTTAACTATTGTTGAACCAACTAAGTGTACAAGTTTAGGTACGGTTACCCAAACCTAAGTGAACGTGCATTTCATTTGTGTATAACAAGCTAAGTTCGATCTAACGGTTGAAAGATATTAGCTTGAATCTAATCAGGTTTTCATCTAACGGTGAATGTTAAATGCTTTGTTACCAAGGTAACTTAGTTTGCAAACCCTGATTTAGAGACTATATAAAGGAGAACTCTAGCAACTGGGAAACCTAATCCCCACACCTCCTGTGTGATACTAGTTGCATAAACTAGAGTCGATTCTCTTTTAACCTTAGGTTTCTCTCGAGACCCTGTAGGTTAATGACTTAAAGACTTCATTGGGATTGTGAAGCCAGACCCAACTATTTTCTCTATAGTTGCGTGACCTGATCTTGTTGTTTCTATCGTGATTGAGTGCAATCATAAGATTGGCTAGAGATTTATATCTCCAATAGGCAAGATAGAAAAGTAGTCACAAACATCTTCATCTCATTGTTTGTGATTCCATAATATCTTGTTTCGCTAGTCGATTAAGATTATTGTGAGGTGTTCGATAATTCTAGGATGTTCTTCGGGAATATAAGTCCGGGTTATCGATTGGTTCCTGTTCACCTTGATTTATCAAAAGACAAAACAAAACTCGTAGGTATTTCTATGGGAGACAGATTTATCTATTCCTGTAAACTTTTCTGTGTGAGACAAATTTGTTTATTAAAGTCTTCGACTTTGGGTCGTAGCAACTCTTAGTTGTGGGTGAGATCAGCTAAGGGAATCAAGTGCGTAGTATCCTGCTGGGATCAGAGACGTAAAGACCGCAACTGTACCTTGAATCAGTGTGAGATTGATTGGGGTTCAACTACAGTCCAGATCGAAGTTAGTTTGTAGTAGGCTAGTGTCTGTAACGGCTTAATATAGTGTGGTGTTCAATTCTGGACTAGGTCCCGGGGGTTTTCTGCATTTACGGTTTCCTCGTTAACAAAACTTCTGGTGTCTGTGTTATTTTTTTTCAGCATTATATTTTGTTATATAATTGAAATATCACAGGTTGTGCGTTGAATCGATCAATTGGTAAATCCAACCTTTGGTTATTCATTGAAATTGATTGATCCTTGAACATTGGTCTTTTGTACCATTCAAGTTATTTCTCTTGTATTCAATCAGGCTTGCAAATTCCTATTTGTTTGAGTGTGGATTGAATCGAGAAATTGAGATATAACTCTTTGATATACTTTTGTTAAGATTGAGTCTGACTGTCTAGTTGATTCTCTTAAAAGTATATTGGAGTTAGTCCATACAGATTGCTAAGCGAAATTTTTGGTGTGGTTGTTATACCCCCATTTTTTCAATTGGTATCAGGGAAGGCAAACACGTTCAAGACCTCTTAAGTCTGTGTTTGTAGCGATCTGACTCTATGGACGGCAATGCTATCTCTTATAAACGCATCACCAGAAACAAAAGTTATGTTTCTATAATGTCTATAAAAGAGAAAGATTTTTCAATCTCAAATATAGATGAACCTAGAGTTCTAAAGAAACAGACTAACATTGACATGTGTTACCCCAATGAGTCTGACTCCATTGATGAAAGGGAAGTAGCTGAAGAGAGCAAACTGATTCTAAATCTTGTTACAATTCAGGCTGATAGATTCAATCGGTTGAAAAACAATGTCAATGTTCTTCTCGGTATTGTGCGAGATTGTAACTCTAAAGAAAAAGCTCCTTGCAAGGAAAACGCTGAAGTTCGGTCATCATGGATCTTACTCGAGGAGAATCTCAAAAAGGATGCTTTGGAAATTGAACATCTCTTGAGTAAACTCTTTATTCAAGGATGTTCCAAAAAGTCTACAATACCAACTACTTCTATAAAAACTGAAAGAGTTCCAGTTTCAGAAGTAAAATCAGAATATCTTCCTATTGGAAAAGATGTGCTCAAAGCATCATCTAATCAAGGAAGCTCCACATCACATGGAAGGAAAAAATCTCCAAATGATGATATTAAGTCTGTGCTCTCTAATCACTCTTGTGATCAGAAAGTGTGTCTCTTTTATGACTCAAAAGGGCATGTTAAGCAAAAGAGAAACACTAGGTTGAATAACAATTCCATTGTTCAACTTCAACACACCTTAGACTTAATCCTCAAAGGTGTAACTGACATTCGTATGTCTAAACCAATTGGTTTCAGTACTCACCCTGTGTATCCTACCAGGAAAGTCAGTTTGATGTGTTCCTGAAATGCTCAAAAGTATAACAGACCCCTTAACAGAAATCATCCAAGAAGAGGTCAAGAATTCTCTTCTGTCAAAAAGGGAGATAATGACGTTCTTGATATGAATAAAGTATCAGAAGAAGGGAACATAGATGAGGATACGAAAAACAACCTAACCGTGATAATTGAAGGATATAAAGAAATCGTCAATAGGTTGTCAATTCCCTCTAGTAAAAATTCTTCTGGTAAAAACTCAAACTATGACTCGTATTTTGATGACAATAAGTTTTATGATAATTTTTCACATCAAAAGTGATTCTTTCCTAGATTTGGAAGGAAAAAGAAACTCAACCATGAACATCATTCATTTAATGAGCTTATGGCTCATTCTTGTGCTAATTAATCACAAGGGTTGAGAACTTACTCGTAAAAATCCTGTTGAGTAAGTTGTGTTAATAATCAGGTATACTTTTGGCAAAATTGTTTTCTGTTTAGTTGAGTTATTTTCTTATCGTCCATAGCTAAACTATTGTCTGGAGACAACTTTGCTTAAGTATTAGCTGTGTCTGAAAATGGTCTTTGTTTTGCTTTCTTTTTTCTTTGTTTTCGAATAAGTTTTCTTTGCAACTAAGTTTCCTGCTACTCTTGTGCTCTAAATTGTTTCTCTACAGAGATATAAATTTATTGATCCAAATTTTTGTGAAAATATTCACGTAGCAAAAACTTTCAGTCTTGTCGTAAAGGTACGACCTTTGTGTGTTTTTCTTTTTTGGGTCAAGTTGTGTTCGTACGGGTACCTGCGTTACTGTCACGAATCAATTTTGGAAACCCTAAAAGTTACCTTCCCTAAGAAACCATTTAAATACCAAACCCTTGATCCTCGTATGCATACTCTGGGTTATTTTGTGTTTTTGTCAAGAATGTCTTCATCTTCACGCTCTGGTGATTTTGCAAGAGGTTTTCTTGATAAAGGTATTGGTTTCGAGTCCAAAGGGAGGAAGAAAAAAACCCTAGTAGAAGATGATCATCCTAATGCCTCATATTACTATGCCTATACACATCAGGATGTTGAGAATGAGGATATGGTTTCTGCTGAAGTGGTTCATGATTTTCTTAAATACTTTGAGGAAGAAAAACTACAACTCGTTGATACTTTGAAGAGCCTTGATGTGTTAAGAACTGAGTTGAAAAAGGTTTCTTCTGAACTTGTTCTCATTAAAACACATGTTAAAAAATTTCTCAATGAGGATATCTTCCCTGAAGAAGCAGTGGATGCTGTATATCACAAGCTCAAAGATCTCAAGGCTCATGAGGATTTCGAAACGGCTATTTGACTACAGTTCGTTTTCGTTTTTGTGGTTTAGGAGTCTTTCTTTGTTGGCTTGTTGTTTTTGTCTAGGAAACTTCTTATGATAATTTATTCTTATTTTTTTAAGAAGGATTAATAGGGTTTGGAATAGCCGTTTTTGTGATTACACATAGCTATTTCCAACAATTTTCATCTTGCAATGTTTATAGATTTATTTGTTTAAATTCTAAAGTTGATTTGGAAGATGATTTTGCAGTATTAATCTTTATGGTTTCATATATTGCAACTTGTTATGGGATATGCGTGTTTGCGTCCGTGAACTGTGATTGTCCCATACATGGTCAAAAGTTAAGTCTTTCATATGTCGATATGCAAGTATTGATAAAAGATTGAATGAACTTTTGACAAACAAAAGTTACGCCTTTTATGTCATTATGCAAATATTGATGGAAGAAATTATGAACTTTTGTTTACGAAGATTAAAGTCTATTATATGTCATTGTGCAAACAGTGATGAAGAATATAATGAATCTTGTTTATTCCGCAGTATTGATCTTTCCTGATCCATATTTTTTTATGTCAAATACTGTGCGGCTCCGTAAGTTCTCTTATGTGAGCATTTCCGATTAAATTAATCATGGGTTCTGTTGTGGTTAATTTAATTGAGATTTTTTGATACAAATTCATGTTTCATGTGATTTGTCAATGTCCAAAGAAATCCTTCTTTTCTTGTGAAAGTAAGGTCGCTCTTGTTGTTATTTCGGGAATGACATTTTATGGGGGAGAGTTCTTAATTGAACTTGTGCTTAGTTGCTAAATCTTTGTGGGGAGTGCGGATGTGGAATATTATAGGGGTTATCTTGTATCTTTGTAAACTCTTTGATGAATGCATTTAGTTTCGGCTATATGATTGCATCTAAAAAAGTTGATATGTGCTTTTCTTTTAGTCATGAAGAGTCTCTATGGAAATTTCATTAGGATCCCACTAATTTTCGTACCTTTGCCAATTTTATTGACAAAACGGGGGAGAATTAATGTGTAGTTCACACTACAAATACATATGGTTTTCTGATCATTATGTAAGGGAGAGTGGTTTCCATGTGAGATGGAGTATTGACTAAGGGGGAGTGATACATATCACCATAGTTCATTTGTGTATAACAAGCTAAGTTCGATCTAACGGTTGAAAGATATTAGCTTGAATCTAATCAGGTTTTCATCTAACGATGAATATTGAATGCTTTGTTACCAACGTAACTTAGATTGCAAACCCTGATTTGGAGACTAAATAAAGGAGAACTCTAGCAACTGGGAAAGGTAATCCCCACACCTCATGTGTGATACTAGTTGTATAAGCTAGAGTCGATTCTCCTTTAACCTTAGGTTTCTACCGAGACCCTGTAGGTTAACGACTTGAAAACTTCATTGGGATTGTGAAGCGAGACCCAACTATTTTCTCCGTAGTTGTGTGATCTGATCTTGATGTTTCTATCGTATTGAGTACAATTGTAAAATTGGCTCGAGATTAATTTTTCCGATAGGAAAGATAGAAAAGTAATCACAAACATGTTCGTCTCATCGTTTGTGATTCCACAATATCTTGTTTCGCTAGTCGATTAAGATTATTGTGAGGTGATTGATAATTCTAGGCTGTTCTTCGGGAATATAAGTCCGGGTTATCGATTGGTTCCTGTTCACCTTGATTTATCAAAAGACGGAACAAAACTTGTAGGTATTTATGTGGGAGACAGATTTATCTATTCTTGTAGACTTTTATGTGTGATACAGATTTGTTTATTAAAGTCTTCGACTTTGGGTCGTAGCAACTCTTAGTTGTGGGTGAGATCAGCTAAGGGAATCAAGTGCGTATTATCCAACTGGGATCATAGACGTAAGGAGTGAACCTGTACCTAGATCAGTGAGAGATTGATTGGGGTTCAACTACAGTCCAGACCGAAGTTAGTTTGTAGTAGGCTAGTGTCTGTAGTGGCTTAATAAAGTGTGTGTTCAATCTGGACTAGGTCCCGGGGTTTTTCTACATTTTCAGTTTCCTCGTTAACAAAACTTATGGTGTCTGTGTTATTTCTTTTCCGCATTATATTTTGTTATATAATTGAAATATCACAGGTTGTGCGTTGAATCAATCAATTGGGAAATCCGACCTTTGGTTGTTGATTGAAATTGATTGATACTTGAACATTGGTCTTTGGTACCGTTCAAGTTGATTTCTCTTGTTTAGACTCGCGGATTTCTATTTGCTTGAGTGAGGATTGAATCGAGAAATTTAAATATAACTCTTTGATATACTTTTTATTATGATTGAGTCTGACTGTCTAGTTGGTTCTCTTAAAAGTATGTTTGAGTTAGTCCATATAGATTGCTAAGCGAATTATTGGGTGAGGTTGTTGTACCCCCACTTTTTCAATTGGTATCAGAGAAGGCAAACACGTTTAAAGACCTTATAAGTCTGTGTTTGTAGCGATCTGACTATATGGACGGCAGTTATATCTCTGACAAACGCGTCACCAGAAACAAAAACTCTGTCTCGACAGTATCTATCAAAGAGAAATATTCGTCAATCTCATATATAGAAGAACCCAGTGTTCTAACGAGACAGACAGACACTGACATGTGTTATTCTAAAAAGTATATCTCCGGTGATGAAAGGGGAACAGCTTTAGAGAGTGAACTAATTCTAAATCTTGTTAGAATCCAAGCTGATAGATTTAATCGGTTGAAAAACAATGTCAAAGTTCTTCTTGGTGTAGTGAAAGGTTGTGATTCCAAAAACGCTGAAGTTCAGTCTTCACGTATCTTACTTGAGGCAAGCCTCAAAAAGGATGCCTTGGAAATTGAACATCGCTTGAATAAACTCTCAATTCAAGGATGTTCCAAAAAGTCCTCTAAACGGGTCGGTTGTCAGCCAACGCAAAAATAATTTTAGTTCTTTAACTTCACAATTATAAATAAGAGTATAGTTATATGAATAGATTCGTTCCACAGGGAGATATGGGTTGTCAAATTGTTTTGATTACTTATAGAAACTGGAGGGTTTTGTTTGTGATTATAACAAAATAAGAATAAGCCAAATAGAATAATATGAATATCAGAGATAAAAAGTACTGGTTAGAGTTTTCATCTTCCATCTTCCAACATGTTATCAACTGAATCAATCTCAACATTCATTTTCTATCGATATTAATAACCCTAGAGCGTCCTATCGCAGGCTTACTCCGGCAAAGCTCCTATTATCATCAAAGGCGCAAGAGCCACTCTTTGAATCCTTTCCACTAAATAACTTGGCGCAAGAGCCACTCAAGTTTAACCAAATGAAAGTACTAATTTTTATGAGTTGAGGTTATTCTAAGCAATCCAGCGCAAGAGCCACACAGATTTAACCTAGGTCACGGTTCTACAGATAATTGTATGGCAACATCCCGTTGTTAACAACTATATTATGCTACTTCTAACAAGGATTATTCGACAATTCCGGATCTCAAACCTAGTTTAGCAATAGATATGAATGCATGCTCATTTAATTTGCAACTTAAACAAACTAGCAATCAATCATACATGGAGTTATAAACGGTAGAACATAAGCGATATTAACAAATTATGAATGAATGAGAATGAATATTTCAATTGAATAACAT